>JAJMCI010000136.1:0-39841 GCA_030565705.1 Metschnikowia baotianmanensis | reverse complement strand
CAGTCTGTGCATCGCACGCTTGAAAATTTCTCCCGCGAGGCCCTCACGCTATCAGAGAAAAATCTTACATTCTCACAAGTTAGATACTAGACGCAACACTCGACAAGATGGCTACTGAATTGACCGTTCAATCTGAGAGAGCTTTCCAAAAGGTATGTCTGCTCCAGCATATGCATAGCTGATTATTGCATGCCCTGCCACGTCCATGTTTGTTGTCTTGAAGCCGCTGCCATGCCAAATTGATGTCACCTTAATGATGACGAGATTCGAGATCCCACATACGACACCAACAGTCTGGGAATATGCATTCCAGAAATCGCAGGCATATCAAGCAATACGTTCATTTCCATCTTCTAGAAAGACCAAACGAGACTTGGTCGCCCATGTCCTCCCATTGACATTTTTCACAACCATGGTTTCGAGCGACAAGACAATCTAAAAAACGACAGTAGATACTAACCAATACAGCAACCACACATCTTCACCAACCCTAAGTCGAAGACCAACAAGAAGACCAAGGCGAAGAGATGGGTCAAGGAGGTCGGTTTGGGTTTCAAGACCCCAAAGACCGCCATTGAGGGTTCTTACATTGACAAAAAGTGCCCATGGGTCGGTGACATCTCCATCAGAGGTAAGATCATGACCGGTACCGTTGTTTCCACCAAGATGCACAGAACTATCATCATCAGAAGAGACTACCTCCACTTTGTTCGTAAATACAACAGATACGAGAAGAGACACAAGAACGTTGCTGCCCACGTTTCCCCAGCCTTCCGTGTCCAGGAGGGTGACGTCGTCGTTGTCGGTCAATGTAGACCTTTGTCTAAGACTGTTAGATTCAACGTCTTGAAGGTCTCTGTCTCGGCTGCCAAGTCCAAGCAGTTCGCCAAGTTCTAAAGTACATAATTTTGACTGAAAGACTCCATTTGTGTATTTAATGTTACATTAGCAAAGTAATGGGTTATAGGTAGGTTGTGGTTATTCAAATCATCACGTTTAATTGAGAGGGCATGACCTCAAGAGATGGATCTCTTCCCACGTGATAGAATCTGCTAGCTTCATGATATAAACATGGTCAACGATCCATTGAAGTTTCTTCTCAATTATAGAAGACCAAAATCGGGCGTAGATTGATTCATCAGGTACAACGAGGCATTTCGAGAATAAAATTCGTAGACTCATTATATCACTTACCCATATGAACGAAATCGTCATCACATTCACAGATCATGGACCTTCCCTTGTGCCCTACTTTTGATAAGCCTCAGGACTATCTCGTTTAGACTATAGCCAAACCTCGCCAAGACTTAGCCTCGTTTAACAACACAATCACATTGAATCGACTCAAATTGGTGAAAGCACCCAATGCGATTCTCAGATCACTAAAATACACTTCACAACATAACCTCGAGGGTTTCTCGGCCCGTGCGCTACATCCTCGTCAGAACTTGAATAACTCGATATATGATACACTTGCGAGACACTAGCATTCACACGTCCACTCCAAACCCCGCTCGACTCTCCTACGAGTTTGAAGGCACCTCTTTCCGCAGCACAGAGATCGCCTTGCCGCCCCACAAGTTCAACATCTCGGCCAACTTGCCCTCCTCGTGAAGCTTGATGAAGTCATCGGCCCCACCGCGACTTAGCGTCAGGTCTGCACCGATAATCACGTTTGGCACAGTGTTGCGCTCGGACACGTGGCCCACGTACTCCTGGAGCTCCTGGCCGTGCTTGTGCCTGTCCAACTCCACAATCTGCGGCGCGGGCGTGATGCTGTAGTTGTCGCGGAGAAGCTGCTTGAGCCTCTTCAGGTAGGGGCAGTACGTTTTGGAAAACACCGTCATGGGCGCCAACGCGCGGATCTGCAAGAACTCCTTCGCCGCGTCGAACTCCACGCCCTCGGTGTCGGCGGCCTCTTTCTTTGGCGACACGTCTCCGCCGGCCTCCTCCTTGGTTTTCTCCTTGGAGATTTCCCTGTTGATGGCCTCGTCCACAACCTCGTTATTGTGGGAGTCGATGAAGCTCTTGGCCGCCGAAATCGGGTCAATCAGCTTGGCGCTCCACGACGCGGCATTGCGGCCTTTGAGCACAAACAACATCACCACAAAGAGCATCAACGCCAGCGCCAACACCTTCAGTTTTTTGCCGCTTACCATGTTCGTTTCTGTGTGCGAGCTATGGAATGTAGATGACGGTTTTTGTTTTTACAATTCCCTTGAAATCAAAGATGATGGTAGACACTCCGAGTTTCGTTTTCACTGGGTATGGGAAAAATCCGGGGTGTTCGTTATTTCCCGTCCGGATCAGTATCTAGCGTGAAGAAAAGAAGTTGACACGATCGCGCATGGGATATCTTGCAGCAATGAATTAACGGGACATGTTCGGAAATCCGGGCTGGGCGTTAACTTGCGCGCGTGGCTGTAACGTCTAAACGGGCCGGTGAAACCCTCAAACCCCTTGGAATTCGTCATATTTTTATAGAAAGTGGCACAAATAAAAACGGCGAGCACGTGGCACCGTGAAAGCGGGGACTTTCCGTACTTTTATTTTCCTGATTTCGAAGAAAGTGTGTGGATTTCCTGAACAAAGGACATGTTTTCTTGGCACTCTAGACGTGGCCGTGTCTGGTGTGGACCTTCCAATTTTGGCGCCCCTTTTCGCGTATTTTGGAAATTGCAGCATTTCCATTGAATGAGTTGCACGGGTTGTATGTTTCATGATAGGGCAGGTGGAAGTGTGTGTTGTTGTTGTGTTGTTTTGACAGCCAATAAGATTATTGGCGCCAGAAGATGTATTTTAAGTAGAATGGATATTGACCTCTTTAATTACTTGATGGACGTTTGATATGGTCTCAATGGTACCCTTTCTTCTTCCAGGAGCCCAAGTAATTCACAAAGACATTCTATCGTGTCAGATATTTCTCTCCATATTCTTGCCCGTTGAAGCGTTAGATGTGACCTCGAAATGGGTTACAGGTTTTATGTATAGCTGTATAGTTTTTGGGTTTAAAAGGTGGTGGATCTAACAAACAAAAAAGAAGCTCAGAGAAGTCGTTCGGTTTTTTTCAACCCAATAAATCATAAGGGTATTGAGCTGCCTGTTTGACAACGAAGCTGAATGGGCGCGAAGGCTGCAAAACGGCTAGAAAAAGGCTGTGAAAAGGCATCACACAAGTCAGAATTATCTGAGCAGTACGTGACGTTAGTGACTTGGTGATAAAACATGTGATTGCGAAAGTAAATAAAGGATGAAGAAAACACGCGGTCAGTCTTCAACGGGGGCGACTGTCGCTTATATAGCAAAACGGCATAAGTACCCGTGGCGGTTTGCGTTTAGACGAAAAGTGATTCGCGTCTAGATGAAAGTTTACTCGTCTAGTGAACAACTCGAGAATGTACATGTGGTTATGTCATACCTGATAAGACAACACATTCACATAAAGCAAAATTCCTGTGCTTCCATAACCCTTTAGGTTTCGGTGGAGGGCTGGATACGAAACTCTGCCTACTTCCAGCAGATCAAGTTCGAGAATAATCAACCTTGCGAAAGAAAAAAAAACAACCTTGCATATCTGAAGATGTACGCCCTTGGCCATGCCAAACTAGTGCCCGAGTCCTTGTCAGATGCATAATAAAATCTCCCAAGTTCATGGGCAAACCCCTCATCGGATATAGGACGGTCCTGCGGTTTACAAGTGACTTCAAACTCACCTACTTTCCAAGCACGATATACGCATTCGTACTCCAAAACTTGGTGTGGAAAGCAAATGGCCTTCTAATGTCCGGGCTACTGCAATGTCAATTCTGCTCTTTTTGCCCTATCGTAAAGTGTCAAGACATCCATGAATGTCAAGTTAGTGTGGCTTCGATCAATATACTCGCTACGACGTGCTGCTGAGACTAAAGAATGGAGCAGTCCATCCATGTAGACATTCTTATTAATTCCGTGCTCTTCACAGCACATGAGGAGAGTCGTGATCATCTGTGAGCATTTCTGCGGGATGGATGTCTCTAGCACGGAGATCAAAGTACTGAATTGACAGAAAGATAGCTGTCTTTCACTCAAATTTTCTTGGAAAAACTTATCTCAAGCGTGTCCGTACGACTGGGCCCCTCATCATTTCTCCTCATCTGTGAACACAAAGTCGTTGTATTTTGGGCTCCGAGATCTGTCTTTGGATATGACTTTGTGATCACTCAAAGTTCACGTGGAAAGTGCACTTTGAGTGCCATGATACCTTCTTCAAACATGTGAATGAACGAGCCTATTTGTTAATGCGGGCCAGGCTCACAAAGAATGTATTACGTCTATTTAAAAAGGTAAGTTGGAAAAACAAGCCGTGAATGTGCTTCGTTGCCCCCAAATCAAAACGACATGATGGGCTGTCCTTCCAAGATACAAGACGTGTGCATGTCTGCACCAGTGGAATCGGGAAGGCATGAGCCCATCTGGTGAACTCGGGGTACTGGTCGGTGAACCATGGGAAGATCTTGCTTTCGACATCAGCGCAATCTAGTTCGTGTTTGAACACCTGCTTTGAACCTTGATCCTCGGCTGATTCTACTTACAGCACGCTCTTTTTCGTAAAAAGTACGCTGTTTTTTCACGAACGAGATGTCGTCTTGATTGGATTCCGTCGTTCGCTGTATGTAAAAGTATTTACTAAAACAAAAAAGATCAGCCCCAGCTCTTGCAATCTTCTTATCGCGAAACTACGTAGGTATGTAGAGATGAACCATACATTATCAAGCACTCATTTTCTTGTCAAAATAACCACCAAATACATACGTCTGAGGAAGAATTTTGCATTAAGATTTATTCAAGTTTTCTTCAAATGCTGTAGCTCGGATTCTATCTGCCTCTTGATTGCATTTTGTACTCCACCAAAGCGGTTCTCTACCATCTCATGATGTCCACCCTCACCTTACAGTCTGGGCATCCGCAAAAACTGACAGGCAATTTTCGCAGCCATTTTATACTCTGCTGAGCAGCATAACATTCAGAATCTTCTATATATTCTAGGGTTCGCTCTTTTTCCTCTCGCTATTTTTTTACACCACATTTCCTTTACGAGACGCCAAATGTGCTTTGCTGAACGAGCGCTTGTCCGTTTTGGACTCCTGATTTACTTCTTGGACATCACTGGGCTCGGCCCCGCTGCCTATTCTCTAATTTCATTAATTTTGAAGTTCCCTGGGAAGGGGCTATTTGCCACCCTGGGCCCTGGGACACTTCCAGGAGCCTGGACACACATTCCAAAAAATTACCTCTCTCTTTCTGAGACTGAAAGCGACAACGAAGATCACGACAACAGCTCTGACTTTGACCGTGACTTTCCTCTTGCGAAGTCTCCTTGTATTTCCTCCGCATTGTCTACCCAACTTTCTCTTTTCGAAAAGCTCTGGGAACTTCTCACACTTTTACCCGCTTGTGAGAACCACTCTTCCGGTAAATACACCGGCTCCCCTAGTACTCTGTCTCCTCGGACTCTTCTCTTATCTGGGATTGTAGACTTCAGCGCGGGCGCTGAACTCACTCCTGAGACCCCGGGAACCAGCACACCTGGAACCACAGAATCCAGGACTGAGCAGGGACAAGAGACCAGCAAGACTGTAGAATATACTATCAGGCCCCTTTCTGGTACCTCCACTGAGTCTTCAGAGTCAGAATGGAAAACTCAGGGCAGGAGACGTAGAAACTCCCGCACCACCACACATGAGAATGTTGGTGAGACTTGGAATGGATCGTCCTGGACTGGCTCTTTAATGGAGAGTCAAAAAAGGACAATTCCTCAACCCAACCTTTCCACTAACCCATACCTGGTATTGGCCGACATTGGTGACGAGGACTTCCAGAGGCCGGGCCCAAGAAGGTCACAAACGATAAGAGATATCTTCTTTTATGTTCCAACTCTTGAGGAGATCGTGAATCCATTGAATAAAATGGATTTTGCCCTGATTCCTGGCTTCATAGAGGACTCCTCTGACGAGGCTTCTGGGAACTCATGGGATGAGTGCACGATTCTGACTCAAGGTGTCTACTCTCCCATCAATCACGTTCTCCTTTGTGAAGACATCAGAAATACAAAACGTAGCTTTAATGATGACCGCGTCATCTTTCCCGAGGACGACGAGACAAGCCTCCTCCCAGCCCTTCCCTCTTCGATTTCCTCTTTTGGAAATGATGCTTTCTTTTGACTCAGAGGAGTCAGTCCTGCTTACGAACTTAGATCACAAAACTCTTCTTTTCTCTTTCTCAAATTCATCTTTTATAATAATATATTCTTATTCTTATTTTTATTCTTACCCTAAAGTTTCTTACATGAAAGCTCATGCAACAAGTCAACTAGATCAAAGGCTACAGTCAACTGATCGCTACTAAAGAAGATGGGTCATAATCAAACAGAAAGCATTCACTATAATAAAAAGTAGTTTTACTAATGTCAGAAACGTTCTCCATGTTCTCTTTAAATTCTGAAGTACATTCAATTTGTGACTGATACATATTACCCCATGACAATACCTGTGATTCATTGAGGACGCAAACGATAACGAGATCCTCGGGCACTGGCATAGCGATAGAGGAATGCTTTTTGGGCTATAGCACATGCACCACTTACAAACAAGTCTCCAGGCTTCGAGGCTTTCTTTAATCCTGTAGGAAATTTTATGACCGCGTCTTCGTCATCCTCGAAATTCTGTAAGACCATGCTATAGCGGTCGATGGACGCGTCAGAATAGGCGATCATAAAATTCTATTTATCAATTCTCGCGTTCAAATCCATCAAGAAGGGCGTCTCCATCATTCTGTAAGGCTCCAGTCTTCCTATTTCCCATTTTCATCAAATCCAGCGTCCTCAAGTTTGGAGATGCGGCTGAAATATCGACACGTCACGTTCAGTTCATTCTTCGAGACTGCCATCAAGAAATTATCGTGTAGTGGTTCTGTCGGGAACTGAGTTAATTTGCATGGCGAAGGCTAGTTAGAAGCAGGGGTCATGGGAGCTGTTATTCCTGGAATTTAAGTGCATAGAAAAGAGGAACCTGACGCGTGATGGGCACGGATATGACGAGAGCCTGTTGCATTCGTCTAAATGTCCAAGTGTATGTAGCTTTGTGTCATATTTGATTACAAAGCTGTTTACAAAACTGTTTCATGCAGCTGCCAAACTCCAGGTTTTACAGAGTAAGTTGATTGGTTGACTTCTGAACAGGAAATGCAAACCCCCTTTCGCTGTGAAGTGGAGATACTGTTGTGTCTGAATCCGGGGGAACATCCATCACGGGTCTCCGGCACAAACGTGTCGAAGTAGGTCTCGTTGTTTCTATTCCGTGAAAATCATATGAGCAGTGTGGATCAATAGGTTTGGGTCACTAGGTATGGGCCACTACGTATTGAGCAAATATACCTCGTGTTGCCCCCACGAAAATACATCTTCTTTTCTTCTGTTCATGTCCCGCTTATCTCTCGCCTTCTCCCTCCTATGCCCGAAGTCTTACGGCTATTCACTGTCGAAAGGAACTCACAAAGACGACGTGACTCTTCTCCCTACCTCGACCCATACTCATTAAACCTCCCACACCATTTTGCAGCCTCTAGGCGTCTTCAGACTCAGGAGTATACGGCGTCTTCAGACTCAGGAGTATACGAAAATTATATCATCAAACAACACACATTGGTCAGGCAGTGAATCAAAAACAAATCTATTTTCTATAACCAATGCGGTCTAACTATCTAAACATTCAAACTGTACCAAGAAATCCACTCTCTAAACGATGTAGATTCTGCTCTCATAAGGCGACAACACGTTCGCCTCGATGTTCTTCTCGTTGGAGAGCACCAACTCGCCCTGGGCCTCGGGCACAAAGTCCACGGGGTCCTTGGTGAAGTTCAACACCACGTACGCGGTCTTGTCGCCCGCCTTCTTGTAGAAGGAAAACACCTTCTGGTTGTCGAAGTCGACAATCTCGAGCGAGCCGTGGATGAAGAGGTCCTTGTGCTCCTTTCTCACCGCCAACGCCTTCTTGTAGAAGTTGTACAACGACTCGGGGTCGTCCACCTGGGACGCCGCGTTCACCTGGGGGAAGTTGTCGTTGACTCTCATCCAGGGTTTTCCCGAAGAAAAGCCACCGTTCTCGGAACCGTCCCACTGTACAGGAGTTCTGGCGTTGTCTCTGGCGAGAATGTTGATGTTTTTCTTGATGGTGGCGAGGTCGGCGTCGCCGTGTTTCTCGGTGTACTCCTTGTAGAAGTTGATGGTGTTGATGTCCAAGTACTCCTGGATGTCCCAGTCGAGGGGCACGTTGGTCATGCCGATCTCCTGGCCCTGGTAGATGTATAAAGTTCCCGTCAACGCCACGAGAAGCGAGGCCAACATCTTGCCCGACCGGAAAAGGAACTCCGGGGCGTCGTTCCCGAACCGGGAAATGCATCTGGCCTGGTCGTGGTTCTCGAAAAAGCACGTGGCCCACGCGTCTGTGCCCTTGGAAAAAGCACACATGTTGTCCACGGCCTTCTTGAAGTCCGTGAGCACCCAGTCCTTGAACCCGAACTTCTTGTCGGGCACCACGCCCACCTCCACAATGTCAAACAAGAACATCTCGTTCATCTCCTTCTCTTTAGCACTCACGTACTTGAGAGCGTCCTCACGTGACGCGTGGCCCACCTCGCCCACGGTCATCGCATCGTACTTGGAAGTGACTTTTTCAAACATCTCCTTGTGGAACTCGTGGATCCGGGGCCCGTCTCTGTGGAAAGTGTGGCACGGCTGCCATTCTTGGTCAGGAAACACGATCGGCGCGTCCTCAAAGGTCTGCACCTTCGAGTAGATACTCGCGGTGTCGATTCTGAACCCGTCAATACCCTTTTCGAACCAGAACGTCAACGCGGTCTTGTAGATGGCGTTCCGCGTCTCCTCGTTCTCCCAGTTGAGGTCCGGCTGCGTCAGTGCAAACAACCGGAGATAGTACTCGTCGGTGGTCTCGTCGTACGTCCACGCAGACCCGGAAAAATACGACACCCAGTTGTTGGGAGGATGTCTGTTTCCTTGCTCGTCGTATCTGGCCGGTCTCCACACGTACCAGTCTCTCTTCGGGTTGGTCTTGGACGATCTGGACTCCTGGAACCACTTGTGTTCCGAAGAGGTGTGGTTGATGACCAAGTCCAAGATCAACTTCATGCCTCGGGAATGCACCTCCTCGATCAACTTGTCCATGTCTTCCATGGTTCCGTACTTCGGGTAGATGTTCTCGTAGTCGGAAATGTCGTAGCCCATGTCGTCCTGGGGGGAGTCGTACATGGGGGACAACCAGATGACGTCGATGCCCAAGTTTTTGATGTAGTCCAACGTGGAGATGATTCCGGGAATGTCGCCCACGCCGTCGCCGTTCGAGTCCTTGTAAGACGCCGGCCAGATCTGGTACACCGACGCGTCTTTCCACCAAATAGCGTTAGAGGACATAGTGAAAGAGTGGGGGTTCAAAAAGATTCTGAGAGAAGCAAAGCGATGCACAGAAAGGAAATCTGGATCGAAAGAAGGTCTAGTGAAATCCGAGGAGAGTCTAGTAGAATCTATGAGATTCTAGGTGAGTCTAGGAGAGTTGTGGGTGGAGAATGAAAAAGAACGCGTGATTTACAAAACGATTCCGCCGGAATTTATACATTTTTCGTGTGGGGAAACCGAGCTCGGCGGCCGCAACCAACCCCGCTTGAAATTTGCCAGGAACACCTCGTATATTTGCATATTGGAGGCCCGGTCGGCGGCGAATCCCCAGTTTTTCCGAAATGCAGGAACGAAGTTGTTGCGAGATTTCGAATCTTTGCGAGTCTTTGCGAGTTTTTGCACGGTCTTTGGGGGCAACAATGACGCTCACCTGCACCTGGATGTTAGGAGCCCTTGGGAAATAGGAGAGCACCACAAATGGACATGAGAGAATAGCGAATCAGGAAACGGATTGGGGAAAAAAGAAAAGAGACCGTTGAATAACTTGCTCTTTTTTTACTTGTCATTTATTGAAAAAAAAGGTATCTGTTTGCGCGTGGGGCACGCCTGGCCCTGGAAAGCATCCCGTTTTTGGAAAGAATACGCAGGAACGTGGGGACCATGTGGAGACTTTTTCCGGGGCCTTTTTGTGGGTTGATTCTGACTCCACGAGTTTCCGATGGAGCTTGCCTACTCGTCCATATTTTTCTGTGATGATTTGGTTATACGTTGTAGGAAATGAGAATACAATAGGATAGCATGAGGAAGTCAATTGAAGCAGTAACTACATGAAAGAAGAATTGCGTTTAGCGGCAAGCGAAAAACCCAAGCGAAAACCCAAGCGAGAAAAATGAATAGAAAGGTCAATAAGCGGTCTTAGCCTAGCATTGTTTCCAGGTCAAGTACGGAACAATAATATTAGGCATGCTTGAGATCTTTGCGCGTTTACGGAAAACAATAGATCTCTAGCCGAACAGGTATCTTGCCTCATCTTTGGTCCATTATTATCAGCGAGTATGCTAGAAAGAGTCTTTCAAATTTAGTAGAATTTTTTCAGATTCATCAGTTTCATGTTTCCTGATTCAATTTTTCAGTAATGTGATGAGAAAAAAAGTGGTGAAAGAATTAAGAAAAGCTCGTCTTTCCCCCACATGTTGTGGGCGGAAAGATTCTGACATTGCATGGTACCACAGCCTCACCGTGTATTGACCAACAGAATCGATATCATCAAATGGATATCTGATCTGCTTTTTGATAAGATTTTGAAGTGATTTCTTTTAATTTCATTTTCTTTGTCATTACTATATCATACTTCTCTTCAGTAATCGAGGGAGAACGGGGTAATTTGAAATGTGGGGAAGCGTGAGGAAGCGTGGGGAGACATTTGCGAGCGTGGGGGCACGTCGAGAAGCCAGGTCACGTGACCTTCCCATGACATTCGATTTGCACACCACACCCAGATTTCCTCCCGGTGTACTCTAGGCTTTAAAATTGAGGTTATTGAGGTGTTTCTGTCGAAATGACATGTATGAGAAGGCTGTTTCTGTAATATTTACTTGTACTTTTTCCCTGAAGTATGTCAGAACGTATGGTTTGTGTGGCTGCCTTGCAGTCATTTATCGTAATATCTGACAGAACAATCACGTTCTGTTGATAAGCTTCCAGTAAATTTTGACGAATTCCAGGGTCGGTTCCGGATCCCTTATTCCTTTTCCCTTTTTGGGCCAACTGCCATATCGATTGTGATACGTTGACACGTGCCTTTCTACAAATAGTAGACTATAGTATACTACTTACATGTGCAGTGGCTAAATCTTGAGGTGTAGCACCCCGTGAAACTTGAATAATCACGTGAGATCTTGAACTCCGTTTTCTTATTTGACAGTTATATGGAAGAACTTTGGACAAGTACTCTTGGAAGCACAAACGTGGATTATGAGCATTTGAGGGCGTCATTATTTTACTCGCACCTGCAATAAATACCTACAAATGTGTCCCACGAGACTTGTTAGACAAGAACCAAGAGAGACCGAGTCTTCTCTCTATCTCAGCTTTTCTTCTTCGATATTTCTTCAATTTATCATGATAGCTCTCGAAAATAAAAGTTTTCTAATTTCATCCTTTGGGTAGTTGACATAGTCAGTTTCAATACATAGGTGAGGTCAGGTCGGTATCATCGTCAGTGATTCGAGAGATGGGACCTCGAAATGAGTTAGAGGTTTTATTTATAGCTGTACAATTTTGGGCCTAGAAAGTTAATTTTTAACTTCCCTTTAATCAATGAATCTTTCACTGTAGACAGGTGCTGGTAATTGAATACCGCTACTGTAAGAGTGAATCTATCAAAAAATATGTAAGAGTACATTATCCAAACGAATTTATGTGTTCTTTCGGATTAGTTGAGGAGGGTTTTTTCCTGTAATACGACATATTTCTTCAAAAAAGAAAGTAACAGTACGTGACTACACACTTCCGGCATCTTTATTCTGTTTTTTAAAGCCTTTAGGCGATGACTAGTATCTAGATGAACTTCATGAAGTGTATTCAGGATCCTGGCCATGACCATCCAGCACGGAGTGATTAGCGGTGTGTTTCCTCTTTGTCAATCTCAATTCCCCTTTCCCCCTTTGCCCCTTTTTTCTTGTTCTTTGTTCTTTTTCTCTGTTCCTTTTCTTTTGTCTGTTCTAACTTGTCTCCTCTGCAATCACCGAGAATTCCCTTTTCAGGCCTATCAGATTAACATTCCGCAGCCAGATTCAATATGGTGTCGCCCTGTGGATCTTTTTGTCTCACACACCCTAAAAGTCTCCCAGACATGTCCATTAATTCCAGATAAACTTACTAAAAGTCTTGATGACATAAACACATAAAATATTTTCCGCTCACTTTCTTTTCATCTTTCTTTCCTCTCTCCCCTCTCTCTTCCACTACTTGCCTGTTTTTTTCTAAGAAACAGGGGGTTTCTTTCAAAAGACCCATTGTTCACTCTTCACAAAAAAACCAGACGCGTCTATACATGCACGAGTTGCCCCTCGCTTAGATTAGCCGTTTTCGGCGGCCGCAAAATTCCGTCGCCAGCAAAACCACAATCTACCCCATTGTCTTTTGCTCCTTCTGGCCCCGAGCTCTCCTTGCGTGTGTTCTTGGCCTCTTGCTGGTACATTTTGCTGTGGATAAAAGTCAAACAAAACTAAGAATAATCACCGTGGACTTGCTCACGCTCGCCTTCTGCTCGCTTTCATTGTTTCTTTGTGTGGTTGTATTTTGCATCCTCGTGCTGTTCGCTACCTTATATAAAGCCCAGTTTCTTGCCCCCACGCTGGCGCCAGGATCCCCCAAAAACCAACCGGATAACTTTCCAAAAAACGAAAGATCGTTTTCAGCCGCAACCGTCGAGCTCCTCAGTTTTTCGCTTCTCGTGTTGGTTTTTATATTGATTCTTTCTGGCCTTGCGATTCCCACTACGCGTATCCTTGAACTCGTGTTTTGAGTCCCTCTTTGGTCAAAAAAACTGGTCTGAGAATAGCACTGGTATTCACTTGAAAAGGCTGAATCTGGATCCAAATCTGAACCCAAATCCAAATTTGAACCCAAATCTGAATCCAATTTAAATTTCAATTCCAAATCCAGATCTAAATATATCCGATCTAAACTCGACTCTGGACTTTATGTTCCACACAGAGAGAGAGCTCTTGATTTTGTCGGAACTTGAAAACTCACCCCACACGGAAATCTACACAAAACTGTACACCGAAGAACACAAGACAAATCAAGAAAATCACGAAAATCACAACGAAATGAAACGCAAATCCTACGGCAGTTCCTGTGAACAACTTACCTCCGAACTCCCCACCTTTGAAAAGATCTCGTTGATGGACCCGAAGTACTTTGTGCACTTTGTGGCAAATTTCCTCACCGGCACGTTTTTCTTTGTGGTGTTGTATTCCATGATGTACTGGGCAGTGGTGTCGCTCGAAGGTTATCGTCCAAAGTAGAAAATAATTGCTTGGAGAAATATGCAGTGTTATTGGAAATAAGGGATTTGTTTGGTTTCAAAGGCTCATTTCTTTGGACATTATTGGATCGCTTTTTTTGCAACCAAATTTGGGGGGCAGAACCCGGAACAAATCAACGGGGTTCTTCTCGGGGAGATTATAACAGGAAAGAGGTTCAAATCTATTAGGAAATGAAATGGATACAAATGGATACAAAGCCATTTGTGTTTCTGTTGGTGATCTGCTGTTTGAAGGGGGTCAAATTGTGATTGACGAGAGATCGAAGTGGTGTGGGTTATGTTTCGATTATAAAATTACAGGTGGAAAGATATGGTTCAAACTCTTAAAAGGTTTACGTACTTGGCGACTCTTTCCTCGAGTGCTTAGAGTGCTTACGGAAATGATGAGTCTGCTTTAGCTAGCGGTGATGCAATACACAGTGATGTTTTCTTTTTATTATACTTTATTGTCGTTGTCGTAAGCTCGAGCATCGTTACAACTTCTCTGCGACCAAAGGCCTGCCGATGGTGGTGACCTCGTCGTAGATCAAGGTCGTGACGAAGTCGGAGTACTTCTCGCCCAACGCCTCTGGCTTAAAGTATTCCAACGCTGGCTTGAACTTGTTGCCTGGCCTTCCGGCCTTGGCCAACTTCTCGTACTCCTCCTGCAAGAGTCTGGCGACGTAGGCCTTGTCGATGAGCTTACCCTCGTCGGTCTTGGCACCGTGTGTGACCCACTGCCAGAGCTGGGTTCTGGAGACCTCGGCGGTGGCGGCGTCCTCCATCAAGTAGTTAATAGGTACGCATCCAAGGTTTCTCAACCAGGCCTCAATGTAGGACAAGCCGATGATGCAGTTGGTTCTGATACCCTGTTCGGTGATCTTCGCGTCTGGGACGTATGGGCTCAACAAGTCTCTTGCGGTGACTGGAGTGTATGGCACTCTTGGGGCGACGTTGATTTGGTTAGGGCCCTTCATGTGCTTGTTGAACACCTCCAACACAATAGGGACCAACGCAGGGTGTGCAACCCAGCACGAGTCGCAGCCGGCAAGCACCTCTCTCAACTTGTCCTTGGCGACGTTCTCCATGGCGGCCTTGTTTCTTGCCTCGTCGTTCTTGATTGGAATCTGGGCAGCCATGCCACCCAAGGCATGGACCTGTCTCTTGTGGCACGTGTGGACCAAGAGCTTGACGTACGAGGCCATGAAGGGCGCGTTCATGGTGACCTGAGATCTGTCGGGCAAGATGAACTCCTTCGAGTTTCTCAACGACTTGATGTAGGAGAAAATGTAGTCCCATCTGCCGCAGTTCAAGCCACCAATGTGCTGTCTCAACTGGTAGATGATCTCGTCCATCTGGAACGCAGCGGGCAAGGTCTCGATCAACACGGAGCCTCTGATCGTTCCTCTTGGGATTCCAATGTAGTCCTGGGCGTGGCAGAAGATGTCGTTCCACAACTTGGCCTCCAAGTGGTGCTCCATCTTAGGCAAGTAGAAGTAAGGCCCAAAGCCGCGGGCCAAGGTTTCCTTGGCGTTGTTGAAGAAGTAGATGGCGAAGTCGAAGATTCCGCCGGAAACAGCCTCGCCGTCGACCAAGACATGCTTCTCGTCCAAGTGCCAGCCCCTGGGTCTGACGATCAACGTGGGAATGTGTCTGCCCGGGTCCAAGTTCAACTTGTAGTCCTTTCCACCGGTGGAGTAGGTCAAGTTTCTGCGCACACCATCGTACAAGTTGACCTGGCCGTCAATCAAGTTGTTCCACGAGGGAGTCAACGAGTCCTCGAAGTCGGCCATGTAGGTCGCAACGCCGGAGTTCAACGCGTTGATCACCATCTTTCTGTCCGTAGGCCCGGTGATCTCGACTCTTCTGTCCTGCAAGCCTTTTGCCAATGGAGGCCCTGTCCAGGTGGGGTCCTCTCTGATGTGTTTCGTCTCCGGCAAGAAGTCGGGCAAGACGCCGGCATCACGCAACTTCTGCTGCTCCTTTCTGTTGTTGAGCAATTGCACTCTGCGGCTCTGGAAGTTTCTGTGCAATGTGGCAACCAAGGCAAGCGCCTCAGGGGAGATGATGTGCTTGGCGTTGGCGGGAATGGGGCCCAAGATCTGTACACCGGTGGCCTTCAGCTTGACGGTAGGAAATGGCGAGGTCATCTTTATACTTTTTGGTGGGCGGGTAAGAATAATCTGGGGGAATAAATAGGCGGAAATGTCCGTGTGGTCACGATCCAGGCAATGTTCGGGATCCTAAGTGGGGTGTTAAAAGGTGTATTAAGAGAGGTGTTGAGTGATGCGTTGATTGAAGTATTTCTTCCAGCCGAGCGGGGTTTGTGGTTCGGGCGAGCGGAAATCGGAAATCAGGAGCAAAAAGCGTGGGTAAATACAAAAAGATAAAACCACGGGGGCTCAGGGGCTTTATATATGTGTGGGCACCCGCCGGTGCATTACCCCAGTTTTGCATCCAGCGGAAGCACGGCGCGAACCGAGTCAAGCACAAAAAAAGAAAACGCTTGTGATGTGCGCTTGCGATCTCCGGGGATCAGCGGCCGCTTAAGTATGAGGAGGTACGGGTCTTTCCCGTTATCTGCGCCTGTGATACGCGTCACACGCCACTTCCGAGGGCCGCTGCGCGTTATCGTGCGCCAGAAGGGCCGGCGGCGATCGCCGGCGCCGAGTTTTATCTCGGCCCAACGGAGTTTCACCTTGCAGGACTCGGCCTGGCGGAGCTGGCCAACGCACGCGCTAGTTGTGTTTTGGCAGATCGCCGTTTCAAATTTCTATTGTCATCGATCACTTAGTTTAAAGAAAAAAAGGGATAGTGTTTTATTACTCAGTAAATCCAATGGTGGTAGAATGGCGAGAGTCAAATGGGTCAAGAGATCTTTATTTCATTCTCTTGCCTCAATTTTATTTTTAATGAATCATTGGTGATCTTCTGTAAGGATCGGGGGAATTTCCCGATCGAGCATATAAAGAGTTCTCTAGGCAAGTCAAGCCAGAGTACTACATGCATTCTGCTGGTAGAGAGAAATGTGTCAAACTCGCTGGATTACATTGTAAAAGGCAATTTCTTCAATTGAATTTGTTTTGTCTCTTTTGGTAGATCTCTTTCTATGGTAAATACTCTAAGTGAAGTTTGAAGTAGTCTTAGCTCGAGAAGCAATTACTACCAGTGTTTCTGGGCAAAAGTCCCTAAAGTAATACCAACAAAAGCCGAACTCCCGAAACATCATTTGGTATTTAATTTAAATACTAATTTCATACCTAAAAGCGCAATTTACAAATAATTACACCCTCATATAAAGCCTCTTGAATTGAATAATACCACATTAGACCTCTCGATTCTGCCTCTAGAGTCTACCTCAGTCTACCCCTACACATCTCTTTTAACTACATGTATTAGAAAAAACTCAAAAGAGTCTATATAGTTTTCTCGTCTCCATCTACTCCTTGGCCCACTTGATGCCCTCCTTAGAAGGCGTGGTGATGCCGCCCATGGTGGGCACGTAGTTGATTCTCTGGTACGAGTTGATGTTCTTTCTCAACACAAACTGGTAGCACGTGGCCCCCGATTGTCTCGAGGTGATGGTGGAAGAAGCGAGGAAGTACTCCCAGATGCGGAACCACTTGACGCCGTACTTGGCCACGGCCTTGTCCTTGTTGCCCATCCAGTTTCTGTACCATCTCCACAAAGTAGCAGAATAAGAAACACCGATGTTGTCGATGGTCACGATCTCAAAACCGGCGCTCTCCAACGCGGAAATGACAAACGCCAACGGCGTGGACGCGTCGGCGCCGGGGAAAATGTACTTGTTCATGAAAAGACCCCAGATGAGGTCCTCGTACTGCCACAGCTTTCTGAGACCTGCATACTGGAGGAAGAACACACCGTCGTCCTCCAACGCCTCGTACACCTGCTCCAAAAACGCGCCGAAACGACGGATACCCACGTGCTCGGCCATCTCGAGGCACGTGATCTTGTCGTACTTGCCGGACGCCTTCTCGGACTTGGGCGTGTCTCTGTAGTCACAGCACACGATTCTCGATTGCCCGTCCTGCACACCGTATTTCTGCATGAGTTCCGTGCCCCATTTGGTCTGGTTTCTGCCCAACGTGACTCCCGTGACCTTAGCACCGAACTGGGACGACGAGAACGTCGCCCACGTGCCCCAGCCACAACCCAAATCCAACACGTGATCGCCTTTTTGCAACTGGATCTTGGACGCCACGACGTTCAACTTGTTGTCCTGCAATTGCTCCAAGGACTCCTCCTTCGTGATGTCGCTGATACATCCGGACGTGTAGATCATGCGAGGACCCAAGAACCACGTGTAGAAGTCGTCTCCTCTGTCGTAATGGTCTCTGACCTGCTCCTCATCCTGGGACTTGGAGTGCATGATGACCTCGGGGATCATGCCGAACAAAAAGAACCGGAAGAGCGAGAGCGTGAACCGGAACGTGGCCCAGTCGTGGCGGTACTCCAACACGTCGAGGCAGTCACCTTTAAAAGATACTTTATTGGCGAAGTACAACTCGTGGAACGTTTCCATGGGGATCTTGGCGCCCTGGCCGTTGTTGCAGGTCTCGTACTTGGCCTTCAACTCGGGCGTGTGGTACTCAAGATACGTGGAGATGGGTTTCCCTGGAAATTTCACTTTTTCGTTCAAACGAGGAGAAAAGGAGGACACAAGTGTCCAGTAGGCCATCATGATGGGCAAGGCAAGCACCAATGCGATGAACACCCAGGATTTGAAGCCCAACCCGAGTTTCCGGGTAACCAACGCCGGAATAAGCACCAAAAACCCGGCCATGGCCATGTTGGAGAAATGCTTGCTGCCAGGACCGTCGGCAGGCAATGGAGCATTCGGAATGGTGGGTGAATCGGTGGTCATGATGCCGCATGCGTCGGACGCCTTGGCCGGCGGCGCGGCCTTGGGCGTCTTGATGAACTCGACGTTGTCCAACATTTCCACTAGTCTAACTGATCTAATTGGTAAACTGGGGAAAGTGCAGAAAACGGCTGGCCTGGGGAAGAAGAGAACAATGGAAAAGTGCGAGCGATCTGGTGTCGCCGACCCAGCGCAGCGGAAAAACGCGACGCGGCCTGCGTGGAGGTTGCGGCTCTGTGTGCAGAAGATGTAGTGCATGCAGGGATGCAGTGCTGTAGGCGCAGCGCAAAGGGGCTTTTAGAGCAGTAATGGGGGGTGGGTGGGGGTACAGAGAAGCAAAGTGAAGCATATGCATGTGCCCGTTTCTTTTTCTTTTCTTATATGCGGGGCCTTCAAGGCTTTCTTTTCGGATTTTTGAAGTTGTGTTGCTTTTTAGTGGTGGAAGTGGGGTGCAGTGCGTTGGCTGCGAAGGAGTGACGCGTGCGTGTCAATTGCGAATGACGTAGCGAGGAGATTCGTGGACGAAATGAACACCTTCGTGAATTCACCCGTAAATATTATTCAATGGTCTCGAGCTCTTTACTATAATGTAGTGTGTCTTTATACATTTCTAAGTACGATAAAGCTGCGCAAATACAACTGCATGTTTGTGTCGGTCAAAGTGCTCGAACAACACCACGCCTTCGTATTGCTGCAAAAACGGCCACAGTGCGAGATTCGCATGCGGAATCTGGAATAGCAAAACAGACACCAGTTTATAGGAAGACGCGAGTGTTTATTATTTTCCATTCCTTCTCTTTCATCTTCACTTAATATATTGAATCCCTCATTATATTAATTCCGCAATGGCCCCTGCTCTGCTTTAGAATCATGTTTCCATTGTCTCTCAACTCAGCCTCGGTCTATTTTTAACCCTTTTGCTTTCCTTATGCTCGGTGGCAGATATGACTTCGTGACTTCTTTCTTGAGTTCTCTGGATATTTACATCCATGAGTAGCACGATCTGCTAAATCACACATACTAGCAAGCATGCGGTATATGTATGACTAAGGATTGTTTCAACTGCTTCTTTTCGGCATCCTTATAACACCAAAATAGTACCCAGATGCTCAGAGACTCTTTAAGGTGGAAAAATCGTAGTTAAATATCCTGAACTTCAGAAAAATAACTAAATCGAGAATAAGAAGAGCTTTTCAATCTACTATACTGAACTTTCGCAGTCTAAAGGACTAGGTGACCATTAGTTGATATCTCAAAGTCCGATCTGGCTTCCATGGACTTGAGAGTACACAAAGAAACAAATCTTCGTTAAAATCACGATCTCGTAACACCAACAGTAAGACTGTGTTCTATATGACTTTTCATTTCGAAGAATTTGGACAGTAGTGGGATTTACCACCCTTTTTTTTCTTTTTACTTTAGTCATGTGTGCTTGAGAATGTATATGGCGTCTTGGGCTGTGCAGGTAAATCACTGGAGTATGCCAAATCAATACACCTTCAATCTTGAAAAACAAAATTAGTAAAGAAATTGAGATTTTGCGTAGAAAATCGGGCTCACAAGAAGAGAAAAAGAATATGAAAAGAAAGAATATGTATTATATGTATTTTAGTTTGACTATCACCACCTCATTTTACTTCGCGTATCCGTCGCCCGTGTCCAGACGTGTCCGTCACGTGACCCCACGCGCTCGCGACCTATTCCACAACGCCATACTATAAACACAAGAAAACGCTATCCGCTTCCATCCACGCAAAAACGCCGGGAATGGTTTCGGGAAATCGGGACATTGTTCTAGTGGAGCTGGACTCGGAGCTGGACGCGGGCCCGCCCAGAAAATCGCAGAAACTTACCGGAAATAATGGGTCCTTAGCAAACCCTCTTCCGCCTATGAGAAAGCCATTTATGGAGGAGAGCGACGACGACGAGCGGCGCGAGAGCGCGGATTCATCCAGCGATGACTCTGAAGACGAAGCTTCTGAACGCGATGGTAGCGAAAACGCGTCGGAAAACAGCGATTCTGGCCCAGAAAACGGCACAGACGCCACCCTCAGTGCTGAAAACGGTACGCGCACGACCGCCGCCAACGACGAGAACAACGCTTTTTCACGCGGAAAAAGCCCGCTGGGGTCATCGGCCAGTTCGGAGCTCTCCACAGAGCACGATATTATGTCTGTGTCGCTGTCTGATCTCGAGGAAGCGGACCACAATGAACTGTTTGCCAACATCCACGCTTTCCGCAAGTATGTCAAGCGGTTCGGCCCCTCGCGCTTTCTCGACAAGTTTCTCCCCGCGGAGGTGACCGGGGAATCGATCATCCAGCTCCTCCTGCAGTTGGGGTACGTTCCGCGGAACTTACCGCCGAAAGTAAACGCGAAACATTACATCAAGCTCTTCAAGCTCCTCGAGCTCGCGATGAAACGCATCTGCGAGTTGCGCCCGCGGCTAGAGAATTTCTCCACGGTGCCGGACGTGCTTTCCGCGTTACGATCGGCCCAGCGGATCCTTGTAATCACCGGTGCAGGAATCCTGACCAGTTTGGGCATTCCCGACTTCCGCAGTTCCGAGGGATTCTACTCGAAAATGGCCGCGTTGGGCCTCGACGACCCGCAGGAGGTGTTTGACATCTCGGTGTTCCACGATAACCCGCACATTTTCTATTCCATTGCGCATATGATCATCCCACCCAAAAACGTCAAGGCCCCGCTCCACATGTTCCTCAGGTTGCTCCAGGAAAAAGGAAAGCTCCTCCGCAACTATACGCAGAACATCGACAACATCGAGGCCAACGCGGGGCTTCTCCCGGAGAAAACCGTGCAATGCCACGGCTCCTTAGCATATGCATCGTGTGTAACTTGTAGATTCCAGGTCGAGGGCTCGCAATTATACCCCGCATTACGCCGCGGCGAGCTCTACTACTGCCCGCGGTGCGAGAAGAAGCGGCAGGCGAAGTTGCGGCGCGAGGACGCCGTGGAAGACGTGAGTTTTGGCGTGATGAAACCCAACATCACTTTTTTCGGCGAGGACTTGCCCAGATCGTACTACGCAAAGCACAAGGAGGACCTCGCGACGTGCGACCTTGTGCTCAGCATCGGCACCTCGCTCCGGGTTGCCCCGGTGGCCGAGATGGTCGACCAAGTACCCAATAAGGTTCCCCAGATTCTCATCAACAGGGACCCGATTCCCAACTGCAACTTCGACGTGTCGTTTTTGGGATACTGCGACGACGTGGTGAGTTATTTGTGCGATCAGTTGGGCACAGAATGGGCGATCGACCACAAGGATTACCCTAGTATAGTGGGGTCGGATCACCAGAACTTGCAGGTTTATGGAACCGAGGAAAGGGGCGTTTTTCACGTGAGAAACAGCGAGCGGGACGCGCGGTTGGCGGCCGCTGAGCCCGTCCTGGCACCAGGGCCGGACCTCGTGGTGTTGGAGCCGGAACTTCCGTGAATTCTGGTTCATTTTGATTCATTTTGGATGCAGGAGAGGTCCGTGGGTCTTTGTCGTTCCGGATTTCTTGTTTCCATGGTCTTTGATGTCACATGTTTTAAAGGGCTTCGTTTCTGAGCCTTCGAGTCACGAACGGGCCCAACATAGTTCCCTTTCACGAGGGAGGATGTTCTGGAATGTCATGAGACCGCCAGAATTGGCTACCATTTCTTTCCAGGTCTCCAGAACTCGATGGACTATCAAGATTGGCGACTGAAGATCCAATCACTAAATGGTGATAAAGGAATATGTGTAAGATCGATCCATTTATGTATCCTGAGACCCAGGCGATGTCATATCATTTGATGCTCAGTATGGAAACTGGGCACACTGTGGGTCTTTGAGGCTAGGGGTGAGTCTTGTTGCAATGTGTTTCATTCCTTCCAAATTGGGACAAATCTTTTTGAATTGTTCCTTTTCACATTGCCTGGAACATCTTATCGAGAATGTGACCCCTTCAAATCTGAACACTTTTCATTCAGGAACCTCTTTTAAGGATGCAAATCCACCAGAAAGGTTAGACCGGCTCTTCAAAGGACCACGGGTCTACTCTCGCTCGTCTCATTTTTGAGAGATTGCAATAATTCTCGCTTATACATTGAATGACTGATCTGACGGGATACCCCATATTCTGAAGATCCTCGCACCTCACCTCCAAAACAATAATGTATTTCCTTGCATGCGTTTGCTTATTTATGTATGACGTTGCACTGCATGAAAAGACCAATACGGCCATTGCCAATTGTTTCTTTTTGCTATAGCGTCATGAAAGCTGCAAGCGGGTAATGTGCCCAAATTCTCGGGTACTGGGCCAAGAAAACCAAGAAAACATATACTACTTTTGCTGGTTTGACTTCTCGAACAGAAACACTGACGAAGGCTTGGCAGCACGCATGTGGTTCGAAATCCATATGGGAATATGTTTGCTGCTTTTTTCCAGATGTTGCTTGGGAGTTTGCCGCACAGGGAATGTTTATTTCGCCTCAGAAGATGACAACGAATCGAGTCTGGATGCACGTTCTTGGGGGCAAACATATGGCCTGTTGTGTGGGGAAGTTTGTTATGCGTGGATCCAGCTTCCAGACGAAGAAACAGAGGAGAATACCACATTTAATATCAAGGTCCTATTTAAGAGTTCATTTACTTCAGGAAATGTTTGATGAACACTCCTCTTCGGTGTAAGTGTGTTTATATAGGCACTGGGTAACTCGTGCCTTGTTCAAAGCTACATTGAGCAAATCTCTGGACTTAAATTGTGGCAGATTACAATACGATCCGCAAGTCAGAATTCAAGATCTCGAAGTGGACTAACTTTGAAATTTGATTGCACCGGCCGCTTGAAGGAATGTAAGATATACCACTATTTTGTATGCTAGATAAGAGGTATCTAGCAACCAGAGGCACGCTTTACATCATTGCTCTTGGTCACGTGGCCACACTGGTTCATCTAAAAGCTTTCTTACAGTCAAGAAGATTACAATCAGAAGTAAGAGTGATAGAATGAAGATTCCGAAGGAATACGATATGTTTTTTTTCTGGCATATCACATCTCCTAAGTGGGCGACGCTTTCGAAACTAGATCGACTCGAAATGCACTCTAGCGTATTTTCCACACCACATTCTTGACAAGGTTCGGCCTATATTACAAATCGGCTCTGGATGCGAAATGATAGTTCTATCGTTCAAATACACCTATTCCGATATTTGGTGCAATGCATCCTACTCCTCAAATGCTCGAATGGTTTTTGCCTTTTTAGTCTGCGTACGGTTCAATAGTTACAGCAAGTTCTAATGTGAAGTCTTAAAATGCTTCATGCTTACTTTCGCAAGTAAGCAATTTACTTTTGACCCAATGTATGCGATAGTATTATAAAGGGTTTTCCCTTTGCTATTCCGTGGAAAAAGTACGTCCCGATGCATCACCCAAGATTGCAGAGATCTCTAATTAAGTAAGGTATATCACAGAGGATGATTCCCGGAAGTCAATGCCAAAACCGTCATTATAGGAACCCGGAGTTTTGTCTAAACTTTGGAAATAAAATACAGTTTTTTTTTTCACGTTTTCTTCTCAAAGCAGCGGCCATCATCTTCTCACTTTAATGCACATTCTGATAGACTAAACATCCATAGCTGCACACCCGAACAACAACTTTCAGATTCCATTTGAATACGCAATCGATCAAGATTTGAAACTGATATTGTAATTACAACTAATCTCTTATTTTTCTTCTTTTCTCTCCTTCTTTATATTAGTCTTATTTTTTTTGATATTGCGTTTTCTTCGTTTTTTGCACCCATTGTTCATCTGGCCCTGCCAAATTCCACGCCGCACTTTGCGATGCACTTGGGCTCACGTGCACCACCTCTACAACAGCTTTAAAATACATTTATCATTCTATAAAATCCACATGTTCTGCGGAAAACTTGCCCGTTCACGCCTCCTATGGCACCTGAGTCCGACGAAGACGCTCGTGACGTCCACTTTCCGCTTTTCCGCGCTCCAAACACGGTTTTCCTCGTCCAAACAGGATCTTTTCATGCTAGATTTGGACTTCGACACAGACCCCAACTTGGGCAGTGATATCGATGGTAAACAGGCCGAAATCTCGGGTGGAAAAGACAGGAAATCGCTAGATCATGCGTCAGACTCTATATCCTCCCCAAAAACGGAGAAAACAGACACATTTCTCAAGCATGCACAGAGCTCCAAAGAAACACCAACTATAACCTCCAAAGACCAGGCGCAACTCGACGATATTCTCGCCGATTTCGTGTTTGATGACATGACAGATACCAGCGCCGCGTCCGAGGACGTGGACGAGCTTTTCGGCGATCTCTTTACACCCAAAACGGGCTCGGGGGCGTCTTCCAAGTTCGATTTCGATGAAGAATTAGGTGAATTCGACGCCGACGTGTTTGAAACGCCCACAGAACTGTCGAAAAAGAGCCTTCCGAAAAAACAGGCGCACGTGATCGCCGACGAGAAGGAGCTTTTCGAGAAAATCTTCGCCACGTACTCGCAGACGGAAGATTCCACTGCGTCTTCAGACAAACTCCAGCACCTCGTGCTTTCGAACCTCCAGGACTCGTTCCGCCCCGGGAAACAGGGCCCTGGTCACGTGCCGGCTCCGCTCGTGATGCAGACGCTTTCGGAAAAAGAAAACTCCGTCGTCGAGCGGAAAACGGGCGAGGCGCTAGCGAAAACCTTGGAATACATGAAACACATTCCCACCAGAGAGGCGTTGGTGGCGTTTGCACGTGACATCTTGAAGAACGGGGCCGAGGAGGAGCTGAAAAAACACACCTTTTATCTCCACAAGGCCAAGGGCGAGTCCTCGCGGTCGTTTCTCACCAGACATACTAGATTGAATAGGAAGACGCGTCTTCAGTCGGAAGAAACGCCGGAAAAGCCGCGGCTCAACGCATTCACCATGCCTGTGCTCTTCAACCATGTTCTCCACAAGCTCACGACGAGATTCCACGACGGCTCGTTGGCTCTCAGCTTGTTCAATTTGGTGAAACAGGACCTAAACTTGTATACCATAGTGTGCAACCAGCGCACGTACAACGAGATCTTGAAAGTGCACTGGGTGTTTTTCGGCAAGCGGTCGCTCTGTGAAGTCGAGCTCATCGTCGTGGAAATGATGAACAACGGGTTTCCGGGGGACAAATACACGTTTCTGTTCTTGAAGGAAATGTTGACTACGTACTACTCCATGAAGGCCGGGCAGTCGAAATACAATCCCGGAGGCATGCCTGTGTGGCTGAAGGAGGACGAAAAACGAGCAAAAAACTTGACGTCCAAATTGAAGGTGTTGGGAAAACAGTTGGAAAAAGAGCGGTTTTTCAGGACTGGGGAAAGGAGCGAAAACGGGAGAGGAAGAGGTGAAAGAGGTGAGAGAGGGGGGAAATCAGGAAGAAGAGAGAAATATGAGAGATTTGAGAAAAATGAGAGATATGAGAGGAATGACAGATTTGAGAGGACTGAAAGAAATAAAAGATTTGAGGCGACTCTAGAGCCTGAGTCGTTTTGATGGACTGACGGATCGGGGAAAACCGGGAAGATGTGCTTGTATATACTTTAATGAACATGAAAGAGAAAGAGGAAATTGCGCATGGTTGAGTGTGGGTGATGTCACATTTAGAATGTATTGCGTGGCTTGTAAAGTGTGGATAAGATTTTAGGAGTCATAACTTCAATTATTTTTAAAAAGCCTAAAAGCATCTTTGAAAAGGTTTCTGGGATGTTGTATCTTTTGGGAGTAAAGACTGGACTTCTCTAAGTCTTATAAAGGGCCTTTAAAGACGTCGCGCAACGTGCGACACTGGCTGTAGCATTCTTTTCATGTTTATTCGGGTGTTCTGGATCAAAACTATATTTTTTCTTGAATTTCAGCTCAAATCTAGTATTCTAGGACTTTGATATTTATTTAGAGAGTCTTTTTAAGATTGGAGCTATTTTCGATTTTTGCAGGACACTTTTGAACTTTGAAAAAGTAGGCACATGAAAGATCTAAAATAATTCTCGACTGTCCTTAGATCAGTGTCGCAGGTTAGTGAAAATAGACACTAAGGATAATTCAAAGACTTCTTCAAAACATGGAAAGAAAAAATTGGTTTTTCGAATAATGTGAGATTGGCTCAATGACGAAGACAAAGCTGAAAAAAGCGGAGAAAGAAAAAGAAGAAAAGAGAAGAGAAAAAGTTACAAAAAAAAAACAGCAAGTGAGGTCAGGTCGGAATCATTTTAGGTCATTCGTGAGATGGGACCTCGTAATGGGTTAGAGGTTTTATGTATAGCTGTATAGTTTTTGGGCTTAGAATGTAACTTTTGAGCTCCCCTTTAATCAATGGAATTATCAGAAAAAGAAAGAGAAAAAGTTACAGAAAAAAAACAGTATTTTTGAAAAATGACCTCTGCCTTTGCGGACTGATACTTTCCACGGCCTTTCCAACCTTTTGTCCTTTGGCCAGAGTCCGCACCGGGCCAGGGCTACAGTTCATGGCCCCACACAAGTGAAGCGAGTTTTGTAGTTTCGGTTTTTCAACTGAGTTTTTTGCGGGTTGGAGTTTTTGTCTTTTTGTCTTTTAGTCAATTTGTCTATTTGTCTATTTGTCTATTTGTCTATTTGTCTATTTGTCTATTTGTCTATTTGTCTATTTGTCTATTTGTCTATTTGTCTATTTGCCTATTTGTCTATTTTTGAATAGCCCCTTTCCGAATTTATAGCAACAGGGAATAAAACTAATCTAGCAGGAGACTGGTCCCGAAGTAAGCGAAACCAAGTGCGACGCACTTTATTATAGGGCCGTTCATCGAGATCAAGACATCGCCCAAAACTGCTCATCAACACTGGAACGAAGAGGACCCCAGGGGCCAGGACGATCTCTCACAATGACCTCCCTAACAACCTGCGTGTAAATAAATCAGATTCACCATTCACTTCATCAAAATACCTTAGGCGCAGAGTCAAAACTAGTTTATATTGAAGAAGAATAGATTGGTCATAAAAATCACATTTTTTTTAAATTAATTAAAATACCTGGGCTCGCCACTGCCCCACATTTGAAATTGGGGCCTGGGGCCGCGTGCACCGAACCTCGCACCTTTGAATCTCGCCTGATAATCGCACCGTTTAATCGCACCGTTCAATCGCACCGTTTAATCTCACCTTTTAATCTCATCTTCTAATTATACAGCTACTTCTTATACTCCCCGTATCAAGCTCTAGCGGAATCCACACTACTTCGCATCATTCTAGCGAATCTTTGAACTACTCCGTTGAACTACTAAAAACAGAATTGGCTCAATTGGCGAAAACACGGGTACAACACTCAACAACCGCCCAACCTCCACAACTGCCAGAAACACTAGTGCCATATCTGCTCCTTATAACACCCCGTTTGCACATTTAGTGGCACGAAGTTACAACAAGTCACACGAAGTCACACTGACTTGTATACCGAGTCACACCAACTTGTATACCAAGTCACACTAACTTGTATACCAAGGCACACTAACTTGTATTTTAATTCACACCAACTTATACACCAAATCACACCAACTTACACACCAAATCACACCATGAGCGACTTGGACGCGTCGTTCTCAATGTTTGGCGACGCCGGCTTTGCCCCTGAGTCCGGCCGCACGCCACAAAACACAAACACAAACACAAGCCCCCACAAAAGCAACTACAGAAACATTCCCGCCACCAACGCCACCAACGCCACCGTGCCCAGCATCAACATCGGGCCGCTGCCGGTGCTGCCGGTGCTGCCGCCGGGGGCCTCGAGCCCGGGGAACGAATTCTTGGGCCGCTCGCTCGATATCAAAAAGCAGCTCCTGCAGTCCTTCCACGGCCACCTGCTGTCGGTCGGGCGGGGCGACGGAATCAGCGGCGGCGGCGGCGTGACCAAGCCGAAGTCCCGGCGCAACTCGACACACCACACACAGAAAGACGACTCCCTCTTGGGCGAGTTCGGCAGGAGTGCAGACAGGGACGACAACCAGGAGGAAGGTGTCGAGCGCAAGCGCCGCGACAACATCAACGAGAAGATCCAGGAGCTCCTCACGCTCATCCCTGCGGAGTACTTTGCTGATGGGAGTAAGGATCCTGCAGCGGGCTATCTTGGGGGCGCCGTGGGCGCAAACACGCTCCAGAAAACGCTCCTGAACTCGGCCCAGAGCCCGCTGCTCGACGAGGCCTTGGCGAAGACCACAGGCACGCGTGACGGCAAGCCCAACAAGGGCCAGATCCTCACCCAGGCCGTCGAGTACATCCAGCACCTCCAGAACCTCATTGACGAGAACAACAGGAAAGAAGTCGAGTTGTTCTTGACAATGCGCACGCTACAGAAGCGGGGCAATGCCGAGGCGCCTAGCGACGCGAACGTGCCGATTCCGGTGGAGCTCACGAGTGCAGAAAAGGCGCTTGGCGAGATCGGCGTGGGCCCCGAGGCCGACCACTATTTCCGAAGAGTTCTCGAGGAATCGCAGGGGAATAACGAGATTTAGCTCGTGAATAGGCAAATTTGGGGTTCGAGTGAACCCACAGTTCCTGGAGTGAGTCTTCTTTTAAGGAACATTTCACGACCGTTCATTTGCGATGGCGATCGTAGAATTGAATTTCCTTCGAAAAGCTATATAAGTCTGCTGCTCACAGCTGAACTCTTGCAGCGTACCATGAATTTGCACAGTGCCTACCGCAAAGGAGTTGACAACGGGGTAAAGGTTGGAAATTGAAAACTAGCCAAAAATAATCAAATCGCGGGGCGCTCAGTAGAAGAGTCAACGGATGAGAACAGCTTCTTCCTCAGCCAGTCGCCCCACTCTCGAGCGATACACAGTCGAGTGCCCCAATTTTCATTCCCTAGTATTCCCGAATTCATGATAATCCTCGATCATGCTCAAATTGCACCTTTGCTCTTGGTCGAATCAGAGTGCTTGCAAAACAATAATTCGTATTCAGCTGCAAGAATATTTCGTTGCTCATCCTCAGCTGTACAATAGTCTGGAATAGTGTTTTGTCAGAGCTTGAGTTTCTCTTTAGTGCAAATACTTGGTTGATTCCCCTAGATAGTTCTTTCAAAGCATATTGTCGAGGTAAGTTTCTCCTGAGAAGCTTCAGCTGTGGAGGTGCTTCATGATTTTTCTAACAGCTTGTTTCCTCCAGGCTTCCACTAACGTCTGTACTCTTGAACGTCTTGAACTTTGCTGGAAAGTTGTAGTCAGCCGTTTCGTCAAATATACGATTACTTTTTGGATAGCTTCAGAACCTGTTCTCTCTAGACCATCTAGCCTTGTTCATCTGTTGAGATTCCCCGACTGCAAACTACACCTCCCTCAAGACTCTATCAATTGATTAAAATACAAATTGAAGATAACGCGGAGCCGTCTCTGCTCTACATCTCTGGAAACTTTTGCAAAGAATCTTGGTACTCCTAGTTTTGAAAGGATCGAGTATTCATAGGCGGTATCGAGAGTCTTCACCAACAATTCCTGGAATTGATACCGAAATTTTTGGAAGGCCATTTCTTTCAGCAAGTTGAAATGTTAAGTGACCCATCCGGGGATATTCACACAATGAAATAATGTCCGGGATATTTCCTGAAATTACCCAATGAAGAAATGCAATTGATTTTGAAGCGGGGAAACCGAATCTTGAATCACTTCTTGACCCCAAATCCTTACACCTTACACTTTACTCCAAACCACTTTTTCAAAGAGAACCCAGTAGGAACGCTCGTATCCGCAATCGTTGCTCAAAGGAGTCAAAGATATCTGATCGGTGATACTTTTGAGAATACATTTATCAGCAATCTCAGCGTAATTTTGAATTATGAAGTGTGTCAGTTGTAGTTACACCTAAATAGTTCTGAGGAGAAGCTAAATAAAATATACTCAAGAACCGGGAATTATTCATGTTTGCTTGTGGCTACGTAATCATGCATTTGATATATAATCATATTGACAATTCGCTCCTTGGAGGTAAGACTTAAAAGGTGCTCGATAGTAAATAGACGTCCTAAACGTTCACTTGCCTTGCTTTCAATCGCCAAGAAAGTCCTAAAATGTATTCTATTGCCGCCGGGGCATAATTTGATCTATCTATTTACATTCATGTGACATCTTTGAGAGATACAGGGCGCATTTTCAGACTCAATCCTTGCGTGAAGCAAAGGGTATTTAAAAAATACCCAAGAAGTGATGGCTTTGGGGGCTTTGGTCCTGATTTGCTAAGGCGATTATGTGCCTCAAGAGTAGTTTTTCCATACACCCCATGTGTAACCTCCCAGTTCCATTCATTTTATCGCAGGGCAGATCTTTTATGGGCTCACGTGGTCACCTCCTTGTATACCTGAGGGTCAAAAAGTGTACATCTTCGCCTTACTCTGCAAGGCCGAATAATTCACCAATACTGGTCTAAGTATCAACCAGCCAATTCTTTATGGTCCTTAGTGAGGCACATGGACTCCTCCCCAACCTTTATCAGTCGTGTCAAACGTTTTCAATATGTTCACTCAGTCTAGTCTTTCGAGTCTTTCTAATGTTCCAGTGATTATTACAGTAGAGCGTTTCTACTGCTTCTTTGTGCGCCCCACGCGCTCCCTCTCGTCGGCAAACTCCTCGAGCATGTATGCCGGCAAGTAGGACGATCCCAGCTGGAGGAACGGGTTGGGAAGCGTCGTGTCTACACCGCCCAAAGATGTGTATCCCTGGTCGTACAACTCACAATAGCGCAAGTTGCATGCCATGATGAAATCCCAAATATCGCAGTAGTGCCAGTGCAAGATCGGGTGGATTCGAAGAAACTTCGGCCAGTTGTGGTCGGTTTCCTGCTCGTACAGAAGCTGCGAGCCGTACGGATCAGCATACCTTATTCCGACCACAATGGCCTTGGTTTTGCGGTTGATTTGCGTCAAGTAATGTTCAAATCCCAGCTTCATCGAACTATTGATTGTCACTGGATTTAGCAGATAGTCCTTGTTCAGCAGCTCGATGAAGTTCAGAAGCTCTGGGAACGGCGTTTCGGAATTTACGTAGATCGAGTCAAGCCGGTAGTTTTCGGGGACTTCTGCGCCCAGCAGGATCTTAAGATGTATGGCGGCGAGGAGCAACGTGAGCATGACGAGGCAGTCTTTTCCACCATTGTACGATACAGCAAGTTCTTCGAGACTGGAGAATGTTAGTATGGAAAGAATAAGGAAGAGAAGAGAGAGGCAATAAAAGAGGGATGAAGTAGGGAGCACCGAGAAGTAAACAGAAGAGAAACAAGACAGAATAAATGAGGAGCCGCTGAATGATAAGAAAGGATACTGAAGACATACTTGGTACTGGCAATTATTCTCCATCATATCACAGTCTTAGTATCACTCAAAGTAATCCTTGAAATAATCGTCCTTATCGCCCTTTATTTTTCTCGTCTTTAATAGTACATCACAGTGCTTCACATGGTACTTCTCATAGCAAAGCTCCATCCATTCAATAACCCCCAAAAAGCACTAAAAATTCTGGAAAAAAGTTAACATACCTGTGAGAATCTAGCGCCTCGGCTAGCACCTCCAACGACTTCTTGACCTTCTCCCTGACGATCTGTCTGCGCTGGGGCTTCTCTATATACGGTGGGTTTAATAGCGAGAGATGTTTCAGGGGTAACGTTCCGTCCAAAAACCCTTGCACCAAGCCATGGGCCTCTCTGCATTTCTTGAGAATCAGCAGTGACGGAACAAGGTCCATTGTCATATTTTAGGGTATTTTAGGTGTGTTTAGGATGGGATTCTGAAAGATTGGCGGCTACTTGAAGTAGATCAGAGATACCCGAGGCCCGCGGGTCACGTGCGAGTATTGGGGTATATGCAGGATTCTGAGATCCGGATTGGGACGAATGCGTTTTGTTTTTGAATACCCTTGATGGGTTATATAGCTGGTGATGATGATCACGGGACCGTATGGACTATGATGAAGGTTTCTTGTTCCTGCTTTAGCTCTATATATAGTCATCTATAAGAACGAAGTTCAAATATGTCAGGAAGAATTCGGAGCATTGGCTGATTGAGACTGGTTGCAAATCACGTGTCGCGTTGTGGGGCGCACGAGTATGATAGGAAAGAGTGGACTTTTTGAAGGAAGTTAGGATTTTGATATATGTTTTTCGATTAAATATTTCGTTTTCTCTCTTCTTGTGTTAGGACTGACTAGGTGATCATGTGCACTAAATAGTTTAGTATATACTGACCATGTAGTATGAAAAGTGAAAGGTAAGTGGGCAAGGAAGAACGTGATGGTGCGGGGGTCTTCATTCAAAATTAATTACACCTAGAAAAAATTTTCCGTTAAACCTATCGAAGCATTTCCTGCTTTGAATTTCTCTGAAATTATCACACATACCAGATCGCGGAGGGGAGCAGAAATGAACATGATTTGGAAATGTTCGAGAATACCATATTGAAGGTAACCGTGGATAGGAAGGCAGTCCACACAATATTTGAGTCCTCTCTTTAAATTCCAGGTAAACACCGAATTTTCGATTTGTCTGCGCTTTGACTGAGACTCCTCATTTATTACGACATTGCCCTCCGCTCCCCCTCGAAACCTATTTCAGGCCAAGCGATAATATGCAAGAGCATACTCTCTTCTTTTTTGACATTCAAACATACTCACTCAGGATGTGACACCCATGCCATCATCAAAGAGATCTTAATAGAACCTGACTTTGCCTTCTAAAAAATCCTCCATCTTCAAGCTCCAGTTTTGAACTTTTTGTTATCGTTTCAAACATTTCATAACTCTTTGATATCATCTTTATTTCTCCTCCTTTTTGAAGAAAACCTGAAGAAAGAACTCCTTGGAATCTGCGTCCCAGTAACTCCAGTAGTTCTCGGTGTTTTCTTCTCCCGGGGGCGTGTCAAGTTGCATTTTCCCCGGAAAACAGATGGCCACGTTTTCATATGGCTCTGCGGAAAGTACGAGGTACTGCCACTTGGCAGGCTCCACGTCCTCGTCCTCCTCGAGATCGGTCTTTTTTTCCCGAAGGAAAGCCGAGCTTTTTTCCTGGTTTTTCGCCGTCATCTCGTAGAACGACATGAACCGGAAAAACGGCTCTTTTACAGATATTTGAGGGAACTGGGCGTGCACCAACATGCCCATCTGCAGCAGTTTCTGCAGCCTGATTTTCGTGACTTTGACCGCGGGCTTCCCGATTTTCTTCCAGTAGTGTTTTTCTACATTTGTCATCGACACCCCCGGCGCCTGGCCCGGCGTTCTGTTGTATTTTTCGTCCAAAATACGCCGTCTCTCGAGATTCAAACCATGCTTTTTGCCCCCAAGATGCAGAATGTACAGCGCCTCGTTGGTGTGTGTTGTGAGGCAGAGCCGGCACTCGAGCATGCCCAAGTGGTTCCGGAACACATAGGGGTCCTTGTCCAAATCTAGCACCTGTGTCGTTAAAAGCTCTTTTATGCGTCGTTTTGTGTGCACGTTGCTCTCGTGCCTATCTGCGAGGGCACCGGCGCCTTTTTTGGAGTTCACACGATCAGAATAGTCCATTTTGCGTGTTTTAGAATTGGAATAAAGGTGGTTTTGGTGGAGATGTACTGTGATGAATGGCAGATAGGTGAGGTTTAGAGTCAAGTATAAGGTCGTCAATCTTGGTAGGAAGGCAAACAAAAGTGCAAATTTACTTGCTACCAGATCAGACTATAGATGTATATTTTCTTGATTTGTTCAGTTCTTGTTCTTTGTAGGAACTGTTAGCGTGTTTTCAGAGAAGTCCTACGGCTGCAGAGCCACCGTCTAGTTATAGATCGTTAGTTAGCGATGCGCAGACATGGTGGGAAGAGGGCTCATAACCACTTATCGTTCGCCAATTTTCCTGGTTTAGAGACTCCCCCAAGCCATTTTTGGGAAGTGAAAGGTATTTCCTTGGTTTGCATTTTCAGATTCAGAAAAAGAAAATTGTGAGTACTATCTTGACTTTTGGTTGCCTCTTTATTTCTTCGTGTCTCCATCTCAATCTATAGTATTGCGACCATGGCTCGTTCAGATTAGTCTTGATTGGAGAGAAAGAAAGCAGTTTCATGGAACTCCTCCTCAGCTGTTCTTAATTCTCTAGTCCATTCTAAGTTTTCTCTGCTTCCCTATTTCTTAGTCTGTGCCCTTGCATGGCTATGCTTTGATGGTCCACATTACATGCATGCAAGATTATTTCAGGCCTTACATCTACTTAACACATAAATTTCACCTGTTCCCAATTTCTTTGTCTTATACTTTCAAATCAATCATCTTGAAAGCTCTTTGAACATTTTCTTGTCACTTTTTCCGTACTCGTTCTTCAACTGTCTCTGAACTGGCACCTCTTTACTATTCCCAAAATCGCCAGACCCGCTTATTGCATCCGTCAAGGAATACTGTTATTCCAGAGAAAGTTCTTTTTCAATGGATTACAAATAATGAGAAACCGGCCATGTCTATCCATGATTGAAACGACACCCAATCTGCGGCCAAGAGTTTCATTTCTGAACGGTATAAATGCCTGCTTCTGAAACCACCCATTCTCTCATTTTCCGAACTTCATACCCCATCTTTCCAGACTTTCATACACTTTGAAGGAAAAGAAAGAGAGAAAGAAAGGAAGGAAGTTTCAGAACATAGCGTACGTTTCTCCAGGTCGCGGACTTTCTTCTCTCCAGCCCTGTTCTACCAGATAATATCTATTTTCCGAGCCAATTGAAGAATTCCACAGATTTCAGTTTCAAAGGAAATTGCCACCCCCAACTATTTAAAGGCCTAGCGGAAATTCTTGTTTTGAATCGGTATATAAAGAACTAGGGTGCCCGGCTGGTGGTGCTTTCCAAGAAAAAGTTGGGGCAGTTGCTTCCTAAAAAGGGCGAAGGAAGGGAAATGAAAGGAAAAGTAAGCAAAAGTAGGCAAAAGTAGGCAATTGAAGGGAATTGAAGGGAATTGAAGGGAATTGAAGAGAATTGAAGGAAATTGAAAGCAAAAATGAACCCAATATTGAAATGGGATTATGAATGTTAGACGTGGGATTGACACCCAGAAGATGGCCGCAAAGATAAGCATTGTCACGAAAAAAAATACAACAGACTGCTGGGTGTTTCGAAAGTCTCTACTCAAGAGTTTTATGACACTTCAAGTCCTTCTTGATCTTCTCTAAAACGCACTGCCAAAATAAAGCACCGAGACTCCCATCTCAACTCTACTTAAACTCACACAAACTCCAAGCAAATATTGCTTTAACATTCCCAGTACCTTAACATTCCTAGTACCTTAACATTCCTAGTACCTTAACATTCCTAGTACCTTAACATTCCCAGTACCTTAACATTCCTAGTACCTTAACATTCCTAGTACCTTGACATTCCTAGTACCTCAACATTCCCATTACTCTAGTTTTAGCCCATCGTTACTCTCGAGTTTCCACGAGCATCTTCGGCTGTATTTAATCCTGATATATATCTAATATAGCCCACGCTCTGAAAAGCCCCAAGATGGATCGGCGCTACCTCCTCTGGCTCTTTCTCGGGATCCGTCTGGCTTTTCCCACGGTCAAACCTTACAGTTCCGGGTGTGTGAAATCTGTGGCGAGTTTTGGCGTCATGGACCACAGACTCAAGATCTACGCGGACCTAAGTCAGATTTACAACCAAGAAGAACTGGCAAAAAGAGTGCTGCCTGATTTCGAGTGGCATTCCATCCCACTAGGCCACCTAAGTAGTGAAATGTGTGAGGTCATGGAGGATAGCGAGGAGAATCAGAGAGACTGTGAAATGGGCGGTGATTTATGGATGAATGAAAACGCTGATGCTGAAGTGTGCAATTACCATCCTAGAGATCCCTCAGAAGACAAGAAAACGCCGTATTTAGCCCTCAGGCCCCCGGCGGCTGTGCACAAAATGCACAAAATGCACAGACAAGAACAATACATACCTTGAACCTTAAGAGAAAAAAGAGCATCGGGCGAGACCCAGACATTTTCGACTCAAATTTGGTCCTCTACTCTTTTTTCGAGAGTTTGTTGATTTTCCTTCCATAGCTAGCTAGGTGAGAGCAAGTAGTATCGATTATTTATTAGCTCTGTTTCGGTCGGTGGTGTGTGTATAGGGAGGTTTCGGGTCACGTGCACACCATGCATGCGGAGTCTCAATGGGGGAAAAAATAAACACCCTCTTGAATCCTTAGGGTGTACTGATTTTTCTTAGGAAAAACGTGGAAAAATGCTTTTTTAACCTTAGGAGGTACTGATTTTTCTTAGGGAAACTTAGGGAAACCCAGGATTGAAGAGGGGATTCATTGAGCCTCGTCTCAATGGCCCGGTTTTTCCAGATTTGAAGAGAAAAATAGGGGAAAAGATTTATGTAATACACCTGGTCATCTCTTTCTACTTAAAGTTTTTAATATCTTTGCCAAATCATCATAATCTTTCCCCAAAACTGGAGTTTAGTTCCGCCTTAAAAAACACACCATAAAACTCTCGGATGTACGGGTCTACACGTCTCGCGCGGTGCGCTCCTTTGGGTATCCAGATTTTCTCTATGCCAACTAGGCGCCAAAGTACACCAAAAGCCCCGGACAAAAACACGAAAGCCACCGGAATCGGCCTGTTCTTGACACTGCACTGCTTCTAAGCATCCATCCACCGTTTCTGTCCGTGTATTGTGCCCCCTGTGCGTTTTCCCGCCGAAAAAAGGCCCCTGAGACATTCTGCACCCCCTTTCTCCCAAACACGTCATATTTTGGCCTGAAACTCGCTAATTCCACCGGTATTTCGCGAAATCGCTCACTTCCACCGTCTCCGCAGCCATGGATTCCCCCCAACACTCGGGCGACACGACCGCGAACTCCATAGTCAACCAATTGTATGGCACGCATATCCATAAAAACACTCACCCCAGCGGCTACTCCAGCGGCCAGAAGCACGCCCTGAACGTGGAACTGGCAGTCTTCTCCGGCCAGAAGTTCATCCGGCTCTCGCTCGCCCTTTCCGCGGCGAAAAACACCGAGGTCTCGGTGTTGAGAAGAGTGCAGGATTCCTACGTAAATGTATCACAAATGCTCGAGATCTTGGTGGCGCTAGAACACTACACGGCGGCGCAAGTCGCGAGCTACTTCCGCAACGAGATCACCTCCAGCACGCAGTACTTGCCCGAGTCGCGGACGGGCCTGTTGCCGCTTTTTAACGACTTCACAGCGCACGAAGTGCCCCAGATCAGAGGGCTCTGGATTCCCTTCGACAAGGCGATCGCCATCGCGGTGAAGTTCGACATTTACAAGCTCGTCAAGCCGCTTTTTTTGGTCGACGTGCACGACTTCGACAAGCTCCCGAAACTGGGCACAAACGCGTTGGACTCGACGGCCTCTTCGCCATCTAAGCGCAGTGGAGCCGACGAGGAAAACGACGCCTATGCCGACTCGCCCACGAAGAAACGCAAGACGTCTGCTGAGCTTCTGAGTAACGCTGCTGCTTTGGAAAAAGTCCGGGCCTCCGTGCAGAAAATGGTGGCCAGGAACTCAAACTACCCTTACACGATGCCCCCGTTGGCGTACGATGAAAAGAACCGCGACCTCGTGGCCGAGGCCAAGCTTTTGTTCCACGAGATCTTCAAAACCGACGAAACGGACCAGTCCTTCCTGCTGGACGCGGAATCGCGGCTCAGACCCATCATCGACAAGTGCAAGGCTCAGGGCTTACCTCCATCCACTGTTCTTGATGTGGCCTTGGACCAACGAGGGAAAACGGCGTTGCACTATGCCGCAACACTAGCATTAGAGACCTTGGCGCTGAATCTCGTCGAGCTCAAGATTTGCTCGCCTGTGCGAGGCGACAACAAGGGCGAGTCTCCCCTTGCAGCTACCGTCCAGGTGACGAATGCCATGGTGCGGGGCAACTTCGCCGACATGCTTGCCACGTGGTTGTGGCCCAACTTGTGGCTTTTCGACAACAGCAACCAGTCGATCTTCCACTACTTGGTCGCGCTGGCGGCGAAGAACTCGAAGTCCTCCAGGTTCTACCTTGGCAAGATCCTTGAGTGGGTCTTTGGCAGCCCGGACAAAAAACAGCACCTAGAAACGTTGTGCGGCAAGATCATAAACGCTCAGGAGACCAAGAGCGGCAACACGGCGCTCCATTTAGCTGGAGAAAATGGTCTCAAGTGGTACGTGTACCTCTTGCTCGAGCTCAACGCGGACTTAACTTTGGCCAACAGCATGGGTGTCAGGCCCACAAGTTTTGACTGCGTGAACCAGGTTGCCGAGGCCCGCAAGGCGTTCAAGAACAACCCTGCGTCTCCAGCCACAACTGCAGCTTTGCTCGAAGCCCTAGAGGCAGATGGAGAAGAGGACGAGTACTTGGTTCTGCTTGTCTATACAGGAATTGAGTTCTGGGACAAGCTGCTTCCATTTGCTGAGATTGGCGCGCTTGAGGAAGAGGACTCTGTTGCGGAACCTGGCGTCAAAGAACTCACGCCGCTGAGCGAAGTCTTGAGCTCATCGATCCTTTCCAATAAGATCTTCAAATCCATCCAAGACCTCTTGAGCAACACTAACGAAGAGTACGAGAAAGTGATACACGCGAAAAGAGCAGAGATCAATAGCTTGAACAAGGAGCTCCGAGACGCCACCATCGTCACGGCTAACAACCGACTCATAGCCAAGAACATTTCCGGCAAAATGACGCAAGTCGATGCCATGAAGTTGCAGGTGATGAACATTAATGACAAGATGCAGCTGCTCAAGAAGGACCTTGGCAGTGCAGGAGAAGAAGACGTGTTCAACCCGGAGTGGGATGTCGACTCGTCCATGGTGGAAAAGTATGATGCCGACGAGCCGTTCATTATAAAAGAAATCTACGACAGGCTTGCGAATGGCGAAGAGGTCGAGCCTACACAGGAATTGGTCCAATCGCTCCCGCCTCTGGAGGTGTTGAGAGCAAGATTGAAGGCGTACGAGGAAGTGAATATGAATCTCGAGGAGGAGTTGACGCGTTTAGAAGACTACGGCGATCTCACGGCGCAGTTCAAGAAGGTGGTCAGCAGTTGCACAGGCGTGGACATCAACGAGGTGGATGAGTTGCTAGATGGTCTTCTCGAGGCCGTCGAGGGACAGCAATGATTGAAGTGGGAGGAAACAACTGATAAGAGAAGAGAGTTGGAAAGAGAAACACTGTTGAGCAGAGATGCCTATTGGATAACAAGTGTGCAAACAGTTGAACATTAAGGGACGTTTATTAAATATAGCAAGGCAATTTCCAAAGCATCAGACCAAGCCTTCATACGAGTTCAACGAGCTGATGAGAGAGGGGTCTGCCTTGACGATGCGCTTCATGTCGTTGAAGTCCAAGAAGTCGGTGTCCTTGTCCTTGTCGATGGCCAGGAACAACTTGGCCGCCCGGAGCTCGGGCGTGCGCTCGTCCTCGGGCAACGCCACCATGGGCCCCACCATCTTATAGATCGCCGTCACCACGGCAAG
>JAJMCI010000135.1:0-40835 GCA_030565705.1 Metschnikowia baotianmanensis | reverse complement strand
GCATGCGGTGTAGCCACGAAAGAGAAAAATACCGGGCAGCAACAACCATTCATCATTCTTCACCAATTGAAGGGCTTTTCCGAAAGACCTATCGATAATCATAGCCCCACCTCGGCCTCTCAAATAACCATCACTGTCCCATATCGCGATCCGCTCAAGATCTTGAATTTCAATGCATCCTCCACTCACTTACTCTGCTGCACGGTCTACGAAATGCGTTTCTTCATCATCAGCTTACTCGGAGACAATGGCATCGACTATAGGAAGCCGAGACTTATCTTTTCTGACACCAGACTTCTTGAAAAAGTTTCGGGAAGTGACGAGAACGCAAAGAGCTATGATCGCCTTTTCGGTTCCGAGGATGACGATCAGATTTTGAATGACGAGGGCATTACTGACATTAAATTTGGTCGGCCTTTTACCAACACAATTATCATCACATCTTCTTCTTTAAAGAACAATCCATCAGTTGTCTTGAAAATAAATGGCCCTGCCCTTGATTCTCGCAGACTGCCTCTGGTATCCTCGCTGAAAGAACCATGTCACAATCAAGAACATGTGCCGAGTAACATCACATCTAATGATGAAGAAACGACGTCTATTTTCACGGATCTGGACGTTTTGATGAATGTCCATGAGATTGGATCAAACATATACGGCGCCGAGATCTCTCCGCGAGGTGACGGTATTCTTTTTGTTGAAAAACTGGGACGATTACTTTTAGTTGCCACGAATGGTATCATCAATAGCCCAAAGGAGTCGGGAACTTCGATTGTCCTTCTCGGAGATGTCTCACCGGCTCTACGGTATTCAGAATCCGCTTCGGTGTGCTTTTCATCAAATGGGGGAAAAGTCATGGCGATTGATAGAAAAGGACTTTTTCAGGTCTTTGATTTCACCAAAGGCTTGCCCGGAGAGGACCCGGACGTTATCAAGTGTAAGATCATTAGTTTGCGGTAACTACAAGAGCCATTTTGGGTGGGGGACATGCATTACTTATGGAAACACTATATTGATGTTTGTGCCCATCTTTATGTCTCTTTTGGGACATTACATAAATAGCATCCAACCTCAAATACAAGTCTACCCCTTTGTTTCTGGCTAACAGTAGATATCCTTTGACTGTGTTGACCAATTGTCTTGGAGCATGAGACGTCGTATAAGGAAAGCGAGCTTTCTGGAATTATGACTTTCCTTGAAAGCTTGTAGCTTCCAACTCATGAACAAAAAAGCTGGGGCATGCACGCGAACAACAATACACTGATTGAAAAGAAAAACTAGAGAAAAGCTAATCGAGACCAAAATTACAATAGATGAAATCATACTTACCTAAAGTTATCATGGCTCGTGGTCTGGAAGCTAGGACCGAGAATCGCCTTTTCTTCCCGAGCACATGCGTTATGTTCGATGGCCTTCTTTCCATAATTCGGGATAATGACAATTAGTAAGTGTTGCGATGATCATAGTATAGAGCCTTAAGTCACCATTTCGAGCTTTCTAATTATTTCTTAATTCCATGATTTTGCAACCGGACGTTCCCTGTCATTTAGCGTGAGGCAATGACGCGATGAGCCGGTTTTGCCTTTGACTGCAGGTATTCCCTAACTTGGTGGCACAAAAAATGAACCACAGTTTTTTTCTCTTGTAAGAGTTCAAATACACAAACAAAACAAAATGTCTGTTCCTCCTATCTCCAACGATGTTTTGGACTTGATCGGAAATACACCTTTGATCAAGTTGAACAAAATTCCCCAATCTTATGGCATCAAGGCTAAGGTCTACGCCAAGGTTGAATTGTTCAACCTGGGAGGGTCGATCAAGGATAGAATTGCCAAAAACATGGTGTTGGAAGCCGAGAAAACTGGCAGAATAAAGCCAGGATACACTCTCATCGAGCCCACCTCCGGAAACACCGGTATTGGCTTGGCTCTTGTCGGTGCTGTGAAGGGGTACAGAACCATTATCACTTTGCCTGAGAAAATGTCCAACGAAAAAGTGTCCGTTTTGAAAGCCTTGGGCGCTGAAATCATCAGAACCCCTACTGAGGCTGCCTGGGACGCGCCAGAGTCACATATCGGAGTTGCCAGGAAGTTGGAGAAAGAAATCCCCAACTCGGTGATCTTGGACCAATACGTAAATGAAGCCAACCCAGATGCGCACTACTACGGTACTGGCTTCGAGATTTGGGAACAAACGGAAGGAAAAGTGACCCACTTTGTTGCCGGCGCTGGTACTGGTGGGACTATCTCGGGTATTTCGAGATACTTGAAGGAGAAGAACCCGGAGATCAAGGTATATGGAGCCGACCCTAAAGGGTCCATTTTGGCCCAGCCAGAGAGTTTGAACACCACCACCGACGGATACCTTGTTGAGGGAATTGGTTACGACTTCATCCCTGATGTTTTGAACAGAAAGTACGTTGACCTGTGGATCAAGACCGACGACAAAGAGTCCTTCAAGTTGGCCAGAAGAATCATTAGAGAAGAAGGTATTCTTGTAGGTGGCTCTTCCGGATCAGCTTTACAAGCTGCCTTGGAAATCGGAAAGGACTTGACCGAGGAGGATACCCTTGTTGTCGTGTTCCCCGACTCCATCAGATCCTACTTGTCTAAGTTCGCTGATGACGAATGGATGAAGATTAACGGGTTCGAAGTCGAGGAGAAGAACACCGCTGCCAACAAAACAGACGACTTTTTGAACCACAAGACCATCAAGGACTTGGTGGCAGGCAAGCCTCCTGTAGTGACAGTCACATTGGCAGACACTGTTGAGAAGACGTTCAACTTGTTGCAGAGCAACGGATTCGACCAGTTGCCAGTTTTGAGTGCATCGGGTAAATTGGTGGGTTTGATCACCTTGTCTCAAATCTTGAAGTCGTTGTCGACCAAGAAAGTGCAGATGACCAACTCCATTCGTGGCGTCTTCTTGGACTTCAGCAGATTGGCCGACTTTGAGAAATCGTTCTCCATCTCCAAGCAGTCTGGCTTCACCAAAAGATCTTACCAAGCAATCACTCTAGACACTTCATTGTCTTTGTTGAACAAGTTTTTTGAAACGAACTCTAACGCCATCATCACCGACGAGGAGATGGTGCCAATTCAAATCGTGACGAAGGTCGATTTATTGGCATACATGGCGAAGGAGGTCAGCAACTAAGGCAACCAGAAGAGTATTTTCTCGAGTTACCAGTCCCAAAGAACCGCATCTCTGTTTAGTCTAGTATACACTATTACATGAACAATCTACTACGACCCCATAAAATATGGGGTTCCATCAAAATCATTTGACCCTCATATCACCTCTTCACTCTCGCCCATTCACGTTTTCCAGTATTCTTGCGCATCCGAAATGCACAATCAAGAAAACTTCCATCTATTTCCACAGTTTTCACATGTGCAGAACGTCGTCAATGGCTCATCTGCAGAACGCGTTTGCATTTGATAGTAACTGACCTTTTTGTGCTTACACTTTCCGCAAGTGAATCTGTCGGTCACTGCTCTCTTCTCCGTAGCGCCCTGGGCATCAAACAAGTTCTGTTTGTGTAATTTTTCAATCTCTTTCTTCAAGGCCTCTGGGGCCATTTCGCTTGGAGGCATCTTGATAAAAGTAGCAGGCTTTATGTGACCTTCAAGTAATCTTCCACGCAATTGAGGATTCTTCTTGTTTCTTAAATTCATGGTAAACGTTCTCAATTTGTTACGGTAACTGTCAGTCACTGCAGCGTATTCAGCTTTGAAAACTTCGCTTTCGATATCTCGAGCGACATTTAAGATCACGGTGCTGTCGTCATCCCTTTCAATCGCCAATGCCGTATACAACGCGCTCACAGACGCATTTCGGGTAGAGTTGTCGTATAGCGTGGTATTGACTCCGTCTGTTTTTGGATTTCTTGGGCCCAGGTGAAACTTTCCTGAGGCAGACCCCGGCGCTGGGCGCTCATTGGCTTGGTCGGGTGTCGCTTTTGCCAGTGGGCCGTCTTTCGATGCCTTTTTCGAGAGCTTCTCGTTTTGGACAACCTCTTTCCACTTCTTGATCATTTTTTTCACCAACCCACTGATTTCGCTGCTGCTACTGGAACGGTACTTGTTCACGGCCACACCTACTTTCGTCTCACGCAAGAGTTTCTCTGTAGGTTGTACGCCATCATTCAAGATATTGAGAAGCTTCAAGATTGTCGCGTCATCTGTACTCTTCTCCAAATTGGAGACCGTCGACTTGATCTCTTTAACTTCCATTTGGCAAGATATGTTCGGTGTTTACGAAGGATTACTCGTTGTGCACATGGAGATGGTCTTGAATTGTGTGAGACACTACCATCTTGGGCTTCCTTGTGGAGAAGAATATTCTTCTGTTGTTTCTTGTAGAATGAGAACAAAGTTTTTTGGAAATGTATATTGATTAAAGGGGAGCTCAAAAATTAACTTCTGAGTCTGTACAGCGATACTTGAATCCTCATACCTAACGCGAGGTCACATTTAAAAATTCACCTACAATGATTTCGGCCTGACCTCAACTTCGTGCTGAAATAAAATTTGTCAGCTACACCAAACATACTTTTTTAGGTTTAAACATCTATTTCAAAGATACTATAAAGCTAAAAAAACCTCGAATAAACCAGTGGCCTGGAAGGGGATATTTAAAATTTGGTGTGTTGTACATCATTTTGTACGATGAGCAAACTGTCGAACCACCGGACCACCCACAGGTTTCGAACCCACGAACTTCAACCAGGCAACAGTAAACCCATGAAGGAATTGATAACACAGCCAAATCGAGAAAGCATCTTTAAGAAGTATCAAATCTCTTTGTACAGCGGTTATCTCTACGCAAGGACAATGCTAATCTTCTCTTTAGTTTTAAAATTGATAAATGTACTATCGCGGACGATGGAACAGATTGCTGCACCACAATTTCGCATATGGTCTCCCAGGACACTATTCTGGGCGCCTAGGCAGCTTAACAGAGATTAATCGGTTTTTTTCTTTATTTTTGATCGGACGAAAATAGTTTTCTTTACCTAGTTTAGGTGAGAAAACTTTTGGTGGATGTTTCTTTAGAAGTTTTGATTCACAGCAGAGTTTTAGTAGCATTTTGGGTTATAGCCCATTACATTGCGAAGCACAAGATTTTCCACTTTTTTTCGCAATCATTTCTGAACTATAATATGTTTCTTTGTCTTTTTCAAAATGCTAGGAACAAAAAAAGCGGGAAACAACTCAATATTGCAGACTATTCTTATTTTAGCTTTTTATTATTTTAAGAAAAAGTTAAGCTTTAATTCAAATGCTACATGAAAGAGGCAGCTAGTGGAACAGCAGGAGCAGCTGGCTCAAAAGACACACTGACGCGCTCGCCATTGCACTTAACAGAACATCCAATCGGAAATAAGGGAAGAGGCTTACCACATAAAAAAATGCCGAACAATAAAAACTTGTCTACTTGGTATAAGTTATGCAATAATTGAGCCGGAATCAACACACTTAGGTAATTTTATCTTCCAATTCTTTCATTTCTTTCATTTCTTCAGTCATAAACCCTATTCATTTCTTTAGCGCACATGGATGTACAGGTTTAAGAAAGGACAATCTTGAGCTCAGATTGATGTGATCGATTTACCGAGAATTTACCGACGAAATTGTCTGTACCCTATTGGAAACTTTTAAGAGCGAAAGAAGCCCACCTCGAATCAGTCATTTTAGCATACTAAATATCACAACAAACACCATGCTGGCCGACTCCCAAGACCCTATCATCTATTTGAGTAGCATTCCTTTTGATTATACGGAAGAGCAGGTTGCCGATATCGCCAAGTCTGTTGGGCCGATATCAGACTTGAAGCTCATGTTTGACTCAATTACCGGGCGCTCGAAAGGTTCTGCTTTTGTCCGTTACTCTGATCGTGAAGCTGCTCTGTCTGCTGTTAGAAACCTTAATAACATGAATGTGGGAAACCGGTACTTGAGATGCACGTTTGCCAGTGACAGTGACGCGTTTGATTCGATTCCAGAATTCTCAAATTACAATAAACTACCCCCTTTGCCTCTTGGTGTTCAGCTATACCCAAATCAGACCGCTCAACAGGCGATCTCCGCCTTATTGTCTTCGCTAGATCTGCAAACTGCATCGGAAATGTTGAAGGAAGCTCGGTCCATGAGTCTTGAAAATCCACAGCTCATGAAAAAGCTTTTGACACAGTGCCCTCAGCTTTCACATGCCCTTGTCGAGACGAGTCTAATGATAAATACTACAACCAAAGATCTCGTCGAATTATGTCTCAACCGGGGCCAGGCGAAAGTTGAAGTCTTGACTCAAGATCATGTACAGTTGTTACGACTGGTAAACGCCATGACAGAGGAAGAGTTGACCTCGCTCGACGAAAGCAAGCGGAAGGTTGTTGAAAGTGTGAGAAATGAGATAAGTAAAGGGTCGTATGGAATTATAGATTAGTTGCAAGGGTACATAGCATGTATATAATAAATGTAATACTCTATGAGACTTGGGTTCAATTACATGATTCAACAAGAAAAACTTTGGAGCCACCAACCAAAAATAAAACAGAATCACTAAGACCAACATTATTAATTCAAAGTACTCGATATTACATCTTAGTGTTAGTTTTGCAATGCAATCACGAAAGGCTCCTTTTTGAGCCACGCACTACCTATGGAATAGGCTGTTTTAAATCGCACAGGTTATCCGATGCAAGTTGTTCACACCTACCATAATCACGATGAGAAGACTTGATTCACAGCCACCCAATCTATCGACAATCTACGTCGGCCTGATTCCTTTCGACTGGAGTGAGGATAACTTTAAGGCTGTTGTATGTGCGTTTGGAAACGTTCGTGATGTTAGACTAGGCTTCGACCATATTGGCAAGAACAAAGGATTTGCATTTGTAGAGTTTGAAAACCCACAACAAGCTGCCAGTGCAGCTCAACTTTTACCCAAGGCTCAAATCGTAATGCCCAACCTGGGCCAAGTCCGGAAATTTCGTACAGAGATCAAGGAAACATTCCGAAGCAATGAGCAGAAAGGCATCATGCCACTAAATCTTGATAATTTGCCTGCTGGTGTACAATTTCCACCCGAAGTCATGCAGAATAATCCACAGCTTCTGTGGGCAGCAAAAGCCAAAAATGCATCTCCAATGGGCGCAGAGCACCCGCAGAATATGTCCAACCACCGGGGCTCACCTGCTCCGGGGAATATGTTTAACCTAGGCACCATCGCTCCACCGAATGCGAGCAACACGCTTCCAGACGAATGGCTCAAGGCGACCCAGCATCTTGCGCTTCCCCAAAAACTCCCATTTGACACGCCAGATAACATAAACCAGACTTTGAGCCAGATTCCTCCGCCACAGCTCATTGAGTTGATAGCTAACCTAAAGAACATCTTGAACAGTTCCAACTCGACAAGAGCTGCTGAGGTGTTTCGCTTATCCCCACACCTCGCGGCTGCTGCAACTCAGGCACTTCTCCTCATGGGTTTTATTGATGAGGAAGTGATCCAAGAGGCCATGAAGGCCGAGGCTGGTAATGCCAACCCTCAGCCTCCCCAGCAGCAACAAAACACGTATCCGGGTTCATTCAACCAACCGAATCAAGGTTATAATGCCAACTCGCAACCCTCAGGGGCCTATACGCAAAACTACGGACAAAGACAGTTTGCCAATCAAGAGAATAATTACAATCAAAACCCGGGCTTCAATCTGGGCCCAGGTTTCGGCAAAAATCAGAATCAGAACTATGGCCAACCAGAGATACCGAACCAGTACGCACAGAGGTATAGCCAGGAACCCCAGCAGAATATGCCTCCGCTGTCGCAAGCCCCTCTTATCCCTTCCAACCCTTCCAGGTGGCCCAACCTACCTCCTCTGGCCCAGATGAAGTTGGCAAACTTACCAAATGATCAGGCCGAGCTCATAGCGCAAGTGTTGACGTTATCGCCAGAGCAAATCAGCGCCTTGCCTGCTGACCGTCAAAGCATGGTTGCGGGTATAAAGAGTCAATATGCTTAGCCCACTGAACAGTGGGTATGCGAGTAGTGTGGCTTGACCAAAATAGGAATATCGTGCTGCTTTTGAATTCTTCCAAAGCATACACAATATAGAGAAAGATTGATAGAAATTGTGAGCCTTCATACGTCGGTGGTATACTTCGCTTCATTTGAGTCAGTCTGCTCTCCTTATATAATATGGAGGCTGTGTCGGATACCGGCCACAGCGACTTCATAATTTTGATAAATGAGGGTATGAAGTTCACTTGATGCGAAAGATAAACAAAATTTGAAAGAAATGAAGATAACGAAAGTAATCCCGCGGTGGCCAATAATATTAGATTGTCGTGCATTCAAATTGGCATTCGTACCCTTTTGCAGCATAGTAAGAGAAGATTGCACACACGGTCCATACAATACAGCTACGAATGTGAAGTAAAAACTTCTTTCTCAATTTTTTTGAATAGATAATCGAGTAAGAGTAGTATTAATTAAAACTTTATTCCAGGACAAAAAAAAATGATAGTGTCCTACCTAATCTCTATTATAAATGACATCGGGAAAGTCGAATTGCATTGGAAAATGAGATCGCACTGCCACCGGGATGTATTAAAGAGCGCAAAAGAAACTTTTCCAAACAGGACACTATAGCACATCCTGACGTGTGACCAGAATCCATTTGTTGGAAAAACACGACCACCACAACACTGAAGAAATCACAAGAAAGACATCTCTTCAAGTGAAGAACTCTTATTTTCAATCAACATTATACACTAAAGCTTAATCTCACGGATCAGACTACAAGAATGAACAACAACTTTATCAATGGAGGCTTCAACCAGACAGTAATCGAGACCGATCTTGACGGGAATATTGTTGAGAATGGTGAGATGCCGTTCTGGCTCCGAGATATCATTGAACGAGCTTCTTTGGCCGGTGGCGTTCGTGTCAAAAAAAAAGTGGCTTCGAAGGACGCGATTGCGTCGTTACAAGAGGTCGACCCGGCAGACGTGACCACCGATACCTGTCCAATTTGTTATGACACATACACAACACCTAGCCAGAAAAAGCAGAAAGGGAACCCGGAGGAGGACGTCGAGGAAGTCCTGACCCAAGACAGCGTGCTCGATGGCTTCGCAAGCACATTGGCACAAAAAGGTGTCCACATACCAACCCAGCAAGAGAACAGAAAGTTCCACGACCCTTCGCTATTTATGCCTGTAGACTTAGCCGCTAATAGGTACTTGAGGTTCCCCATATCGAAGCTATACACTCAAGAGCCAGTCACGCGCTCAGAGATGTTCCCCGCTCTCAAGACGGAGTCCACGCCTTTGTCCAACGATTCCAATGACGTGCATACCCCTGTTTCAATACCTCACTGCGGCCACGTGTTTGGAAAGTCGTGCATCGTCGAATGGCTCAATGGACACGTGAGCTGTCCGCTTTGCCGGAAGGAAGTCGAGGCTTTGAGCGAAACCGATCCGCTCTCCAAAAAACTCGCAGTGATCAAGGAGAACTGTAACTTTGTGTTCATGCTGAACCCTGAAGAGTTTGTTTCACACATCGCCAAGAACCTGACCGACGTGTTCAACCCTCCCCGGAAGCCCATGAACCCCTCGGTGTCGCCCTTAACAGATACTTCGGTGCCGCAAATATGGGCCACGCCACTGTTTCCACCGGAGTTAGTGCCGAAGCCGGCGAATGCGTCGGTCGACCCGCCCTTAATCTTGACTCGTAAATTCCCACTTTCGCATTTTGGAAGGGAGGCCCACGGGATCCCTGTGGCATCTATGATAAACCAGTCCTTGAGGCAACCTCCTCAACCTGCGAACACGCAGACAAATACTCCCACAAATAATCCTGGGCGCCAGGCAAGAAGAGCTGGACAGGACAGTCAGGTTAATGCTGTTCCAGAGGTGCCATCGGAAAGTACAGAGGCGAGCCCAAATTCACGTGGCCCAGAGCCAGAGAATTCCGAAGCACAGGAGTAGACACCAAGCATCTCATTTAAACACCCTTTTCTGTTCCAGTGCACGTGTGATCTGGATTCTTGACAGTATCATAGTTTAATATGAACCTGGACCGGTCTTCAACGAGAGATCAAATGCAGTTCTCACTAGGGTCTTTTGTCTCGTGTGAAATTGTAATCTCTAGGTACACAATTATAGATTTTCTGGTGTCCCTTCCTACTTAATTTCAGACTCTAAGCTGTGTTACGTTATAAAGGAATCGATGTAATCATATAAGAGAAATAACGGAAATAAATAGGAATGTTTATATTGCACAGTTCGTGGTAATCTTGTAAGCTGCCTTGCTTTAAGAAACTGTCTGGGCTATATGATGAATAAAAGAGGCGAGTGCTAGATGAAAGATGGGAATCAGAAATCGTCGTCATCCATCTCGGACAAGACCAGACATAGGTCAGAAAAGCTAGGCCCAGCCAGTACATCAATAAAATGATAATACATTGAAAAGAAGAGAGAAAGAACGATACCCTTGATGAGCTTACCATGTGTTAATAGTGTGGGTGGTTAAAAGTTGGGCAGCTGTGCAACTTCCCAATTTTAGAGAATTCGTGGCGCTGCCACTAATTCACAATCCTAAAAACAGTTGTTACTAGACAGAGCCAGCCTTATTCATGGTGGTGGACTTTACCAACTATTTCCCATTTTCTCTTTAGTAATTACCTGAATCTTTTTGTTGGGTAGCTTTTGCTCGATTATTGAAACTCTCCTTAATCCGAAAAATTCGACGGCCTAGACGCTTCAAATTCTATTACTCTTGCCTCAGTAAAATCAGATCCATTTAGACCTGCCTTTTTTTTCACCCCACCAACCCCCATCTGGGACCTCGGTAATGACGCGCGCGTCCAAAATCTGAGCTTTGACCAATATCTATTTATTCTGACCTAATTACACATATGATTATTTCAGACGTTTGGAAATGTTCATGAACAGCCATGTACGATCTTATATTCAACAACACAATTTGAACTATACCCATACCCCTCACCGTGACCCTGAACGTCTTACAGATCCCCAGAAAGAAGCTCATCTCAATAGCTCATCTCGAAAGCCCATATTATCCTATCAATGTTTGGACCTGGAAAATCAAAGTGCAGGGGAGCAGAGTCTGGAGCAAAGCCTAGAACCTGTAGCGACAAACAATGCCCCTTACGACCTTCGAACCTTGAACAAATCTCCTTCCCCGGTATCAAAACGCGTTCCTCTCTCTAGTCGGTTTCCATTTAACCAGTGTTCAGACACCACTCTTGGGGAGACAAAGCATTCACTTGATGCTTCTTTACGTCAATTTGTTCGCAATAAATCATCGCTTGCATACATGAGTAGTCTTCGGAGCTGCTTACGAGAAGCCAATCTACCGGTAAGTCGTGCGCAGTCTCTCCAGACACAGACCAATTCGAGACACCTTCAGAGTATCTCTCAATCTTCAAATACAACAGAACTTAAAGTAGAATTGTCGAGCCCGACTTCTTCAACGAATGTTGCTCCCATACTTGTCAAATCAAGTGCGGAAAACGAAGCTAGACAGCTTTTGGTTCTGAATCTTAGTGAATGTTTTCACAATCACTTTGCTCGCAAGGCAACGACGAAATTGAAGGACGGCCTCTTGGAGGACTTGGCAAACTTTCTCACAAACATTTTCATTCAGGACTTTCTGGCATCAGGGACACGAGAGTTGTGCTTGCAGATTCTCGATAGCGCAAATCAAGGGGAACTAGAGAATGCGATCGCGAAGATCATTCAAGAGGTAGAGGAAAAGCATATCGAAGAAGGCTTCGACGATTTCCAAGACCTGATATCTGAGCATGTGATGCTTTTGACAAATGAAACGCAAGATTGCGTGCTTCCCGAGGATCCCATGCTTTATCAGACGTTCAAAAATGTATGGAGCCTCAACCCGCCCGAGTTTTTTAACTATGATCTTGAGCTGCTCTTATTCCTCGGCACATCAAGCAAGGACCGTCCTTTCTCGGTAAAGTCTATTTTTCACAAGCTCTTGGATAGCATGGAAGAAGAAGCACATGGCATGAATTTGGTCAGGTTTTATTACGCTTACAGGAGAGAGTTACTGGAAGAAGTAGGACCAGTGCGCCCAAAGGAAGACCTTAGAACTCTCAAAACTCTGTTGCGGGATGCTTCCCAAAAATCCTTGCTAGCTATAGGTGGAACAGATTCGAGCAGAAAGCCGAAGAAATTCAAGAAGGAGAAAGTGCGATTCGCTCTCAATGCCCCGGTGTGAGCTTTTCCGGTAAGTCTAATCCGGTGAGGGTATTTCAGCTTTTGGCCCTGTAGAATGAGGGGAAGGAAGCAAAGAGATGTTGGTTTATAAATGTCCCTTATTTATTTTTATCAAACAAGATAGTGTGAACTTAAGTATCTCAGCACAATGTCATTCCCAAACAACCCTCTCATAGTTTCCATCAAATGTGTACGTTTTCGTTTAACGTCAGTTTTCTTGAAAACGGCCCACGATGCCGGCCCATGCGAAGTTTGCAGCCCGATCGCGAAAAGTTACCGGTTTCTGCAGCTCCGTTGCACTACTGTACGGGCCTGCCTCATCATGTAAGCGAGCATGCAGCCTCGGGCGCCTTTAAGAGATAAATACATAATATAAATATAAAAAGGCCACCCCTATAGTTAAGAACCCCCAAGAATGGCCAAGCGCGACGCGTCGACTTTGGCCGCCAAGGAAAAGCTCTTGCATCAAAAGAAAAAAAGAAACTTGGGCTCCTTTCTGTGCCTGAAGTGCTCGAAGGTGTTTTCCAGATCCGACCATTTGGCCAGGCACTATCTCAACCACCAGCCCAAACAGGTATATGTCTGTGAGTTACACGTGACCACTCATAACGGATCCAAGCGTATATGTGGAAAAACGTTTGTACGCAGAGACTTGCGTGAACGGCATGCTCGTCGTCATGCTCTGGACCGACAGGAAGATTCGGAGGCTTCTTTGAAAGAGGGCTCTATACCGAGTCTTGCCGCTGGTGATGTTGGGCCCCTGGTAGATTCAAGTATATACTTCCCCGCAGAGAAAAACGTGCCGTCTCCGGTGATTCCGAGCATGCCCGTTGCCTCAAATAGCAATGAAGCTAATCCTGCGAATATGACTCCTAGAGGGAAAGGAGAATCATTGAACAATCTACCGAATGGGATGACTCAGCATATACAGCCACCGCAGGCCAATGTTTCGCATGAGCACGCCCAGATGCTGCAATATGCTGCAAACGGCTCCTTTAATGGCTCAGTGGCTGGTCTAAATCATGACCAAGTCCAACCGGGGCACAACATTCCTTCGAACCAAATCAGACGTGATATTGCCCCTTTACAACCACCCCCAGCGCCCATGCATCAGCAGCCATTCATGTCTTTTCAGAACCGACAACACATACACCCACTTAATCCCACGGATCAACCATCACATCCAAGATATATCTCCACTCAGCAGTATCAACATGGAAGCTACCCGAATGTACAACATCCGATGAGTCAACTACAATCAACGGCTCAAACTTCTATGACGATGGGGCCTCCATCCGGACGGCATGACAATTCTTTCATGGGGGGAAACGAGGATGTGCAGAATGGGGGACTGAATTATATCCAGTCACAAAATGATATCCTATCTTGGTTTTTTATGGAATCTCAGCAAGACTTGAGTATAAGCTCGCCTTCATCTGAACCACCCTCATCCACACCACCCTCTACCATGTCTGGATCGTCTGAATACTTCAGATCCATCCCAACAAGCCATCCCCATCAGCAAGATCTCCAACACGCAGTGAACAATATCAGCAGATTGGCGGGTGAAGACCAAGGATTTGCATGGCCTTCTACGGATGCTACGAATGCAATGCTCAATGTGGGCCTCCATGACCTTAACTATTTTCTGAGAAATGAGAACCCACTAGATGAATTCTTTCTGAAGCTCCAAAACGGACAGGCCATGGACAAGAAAGCCATGAACTCGCTTCTTTCCACCTCATCTAGCTCTCCTTCTAATACCAACGAGTCGGCGACCCCGCAGTTCCTCTCCGATATCCACGTGAACGGGATAAACAGGGGCACAGTCAAAGATCGCTTGCAATATCATCTGCTAAAATGCAACGTCGAGAAAAACAAGCACTTTTATTTGAACAAGGTTTTGTGGAGGCGAATCACAAAGGCCTTACCTGAACTTACGTCAGATATCCTTGAGCAGATATTCTGCGATGAAAACGGCGTGAACATGATGGAGCATAGAATGTCTTTCTATCTTTATGGATTCTGGGAGTCATTTCATCGCCGGTTTTCTGTTTTGCATAAACCCTCGTTTAGTACTGCGACAGCAGAGCCGCTTTTGATTCTCTCAATGCTTCTTATTGGCTGCATGTACTGTGCTACAACACCAGTGGATGCTGGAAAGATGACTTCCTCTGCAGAGCTTAAATTCTGCACGCTTGTCGCGGAGCCTCTCCGTTTCAAGCTCTTTCAACATCCAGGATTCAAATGCCCAGTGGAGGTATGGGTTTTACAAAGCTTGAATTTTCTCGAGTGGTGTGAGAAGAACTTTCTTTCTAGAGAAATGCATGAAAGAGGCCACATTCACCACGGAACCACAGTCCAATTGTTGAGACGCTCACCATTTCTTGGCGGCAATCCCACGGTAAAGAATAAACCGATCAGCCTGGCGAACGAGATGAGTACCAGCGGGAGTGAAGGCGATGTATCTGATGGAGTATACAGTGATTCTGAGGACCCAGAAAGTACCGACCAGATGCTATTTAGGAAGTGGGTAGAATCTGAATCCATGAAAAGAATCACGTTCATGACTTTCTACTTGGATGCAGTCGACTACATCAAGTTCAGACACAATCCCCAAATTTTGTTTTTCCAACTCCAATTATTGGACTTACCTTGCGATGAGGAACAACTCTGGGACTCCAATGAGATCAACGGGTCATTCAAGAAACTCGTCAAGCGCCAAAAGAAGCTCCAGGGCATGTCGACTTCAGGAGTTCGTGGTATGAAAGATAATCGGGGGAAACCAGCTTTGAACTTTTTAAATGCCTTGAAAAAACTCATGATGTCCCAATCCCCAAAACAAAAGTATTCTCTTTTCACGAAGAATATCCTCTTTGGAGGAATAATCTCGATTTTGCATCAAATGCAGCAAACGGAACTTCAAAAAAACTTCAGCATATTTCCAACCACTTCAGAGAAAAACAGAAGTATGCATTGGAAAGAGATTCTTGCCAAATCTTTGGACGAATTTGAAGCAGGCTTATACTATGAAGCTGACAAAGTTAGCTCAGACCCCTTTTTCAAGGTTGAGGAATATCAGTGCAAGCGTCCCATGTTTCATTTGGCTCAGATTATGGGGATTTCTGACATCAATCATTACGATATTGCTATATTTAGCGGGTCGCCTCGTAATATGAGTGTTGATGTTTCCTCCAAAGATATCAGTATTGTGCAAAGCAAACTCAGGACAGTCTGGAATCAAGACGGGTCGATAAAATCTTTCAATGATTTGGTGAATCTACGCGCGGTGGTTCATTGCTATTGGCTTCTTTGGAGTCTCATGCTTTCACCTTTAAATGACGAGGGTGCAATTGATGACTCGCAAAAGTTCTACGCTTGGGACGCTGACCATGACTGTTTCGATACGATGTATGCGGCGAGCATTGCCACTTTGGTGCTTTGGTGTTACACGTTCTCGACGTGTGGTTTGGAATCCTCCTTGTTCAAAGACGTGGAAGATAGCTTCGCAGGCGAAGATCTTAAAGTATACGAAAAATTGAGCACATTGATCAAGGAAGATGGATATAATTACCTTTTGCGAATCCGGGATGAGCTTTCAAAATCTTTTGAGAAGGAAGGATCTTCATTGAACTATAACATTCACACAATGGGTGCCAAAAGAAGAAGCGTGCCTTTATTTGATGCAATACGAAAGCACTGTGAGAACCTTCCCCAAATCAGTTGCAAGCAAAATATCAGCGGTCTTTGTTTTCTTGTTGGCACGAAGCTTTATAAGAGTCAGTGGGAAATTGTTCGTGAGAATGCAAAGTTGATTCTTAATTGTGGCCTTCGTTCGATAGGCAAGAGTACCTGGCAGTGTTATGACGTTTTTGAAAACGACTTCACCAACTGATTGGCGACCATCATGTTCGTGAGTCATCATCGACCTGAAACGTGTGATTGCATTGAGACGCGACGTAATGACAACTACTCGTGAGCAATATGACCCTTACTAAGGGCCTTACATGACAAATTAGATTCAGCATAAAAGTAGAAATAATGATAATTGCAAACACCTGCTAACTGAAAGAAAAGTATCGACAAAATAGATTCAGTATAAAATGTAGTATTAATGATAAATGCAAAAACCCAAAGAGAACCAATGCAAGAGAGTCTAGAAATAAAATAAAAGGATGCAGCGCAGAAAGCCATGCTTTCTACACCAACAACACGGCATTTACACAGCCATCTCTATCTGGCTCGTTGGTGATCTGGGCATACTTACCCCACACGACTTTTCCTCCGGCAGTGACCAAACCCATCTCGGAAACGTTGACTTCGATGATTGTACCTTTCGTCAAAACACCCAATTGCGTGTACATTGGCGACTGTGGGTTCTTCTTGACACCGAGGATGGGCAAAAACACAGTGACGGCCAATTCGGGGTGGGTGACATTGGCCTTCTTCTGTCTGAGAGCGGAAGGACGGATGATTCTCTCCATCTTGACGGGTCTACGGGTGAAACCTTCTCCAACGAATGTGTGTTTCGTGATCATTCTCTTCCACGACTTGGTCTTGGACTTACCGGTCTTGATCACCTTGAACATTTCCTCTTCCGAGATTCCCCTCACCTTGGGCAACGGCACCGAGAACTTGTCGGCCTTTTCCATACGCTTTTGCTTAATACTGGAAGAAATGGCCTTGGCTGTATTATTGGTTTCACGGTCCAACAAATACGTAGGAAGCGCCTCGCCATCGTCCTGCTTTGGCGTCGAAGGGCCCTTGACCTTAGACTCCTGGTGAGCCTTGATCTTCTTCTTCATCGCGACCTTTTCGCTGTATCTCTTCTTGGCGAACTGCTTACCTCTCCAACCCTTCAAGTTTTGCGCGTCCTTCGCCACACGGTGGCCCTCCCTGGCCTCCTTCTTTCTCTTTCTCTCCTCATAATCGAGCCTTCTACCGTGCTGCTTGATGTGCTGTTCAATGTACTCGTTCTGAGGCATTGTTTTTTGGAATGGGGTAGAATTTGGGGTAAGAAGGCTGCCGGAATTTGAGAAAAGAGATGAGATGAGCAGGCTTGAGATGCCCACACACCCGTGCACCATACTAAATTACTGCTGTTGGTCCTGCCAAATTAATCCCTGGGAACCAAATTTGCCTAGTTTTAGTTTCATGGAGCTGAGACCATTGCTCTAAAATCTGGTCCTTCTGTCTAAAGTCATGCTGCTCGATAATTAAAGTCCTACCCAATCTAGATCAAAAAGTCTAACCTCCAAGGCGAGTCACGTGACGCCTATACCGATCCCCAGCAAAAACCTACTATTGCATACTATTTTCGAACCTTCATCTCTTTGTGTACTTTATATTTCTACCATGGCAAAACTTTTATAATCTTATCATTTCTCATATGTTTCCATCCGTGTTTTTTGCCATGAGTCAAGCTTAATTGCGGGTGCGCTTTTCGAGAAGAGCATCTGCGCATCGCGATGCCTTAGCCTTTTTCAGATCTATTCCGAGACCTGATTAGCCCAGCAAAGACAATACCCACAGCTCATTCCCGGTACCACTTTGACCCGAAAGTGCAGTTTATTTCTTTTTCACTTTCTTAATATATTTGCAAATTTTCCGCTCGCCCGATGTCTTCCCTTGACGAACTACTTTCGGGTATCATTGGCTCGTTGAACCAGACGAAAAGCTCGGTTGAATCCGCCCAGGAAAAGTATATCGACGACGCCGAGCTTCTTCTTCCCCAAACAATCAAAGAGATTTCCAAAAATAATGATACATCCATCGAGGCGATGTCGCTTCTTTCGTTGAAAAGCAGCTCGCTATTGTCATACGTCAACAACCTAGTTCTCGTCATCTTGAGCCACCTCGAAAGGCTCCGCGGAGAAGGCCCGGAAATTGAAGCGCTCAAACTCGAGGCCGTCATGGCTTCTGTGAAACAAAGAGTCACTTTGGAAAAAGGTATCAAGCCGCTAGAGAAGAAACTCGCCTATCAGCTCGACAAGATGGTTCGCTCGTTCCATAGAATGGAAGAAGACGCAGCCAAAGCTAGCCAGAAGGCCGCAGAAGATACCGAGAGCCTGAAAGCCACGAGGAAATCCCGCCATGGGTCCGATTCTGAGTCTGATTCCGACTCGGAAGAAGATGACGCCGCGCTCTCATACCGTCCCGACGCCGCTGCGTTGGCGAAAATGGCGCCCTCTAAGAAATCTGGAAAACTGGCCAAAGAGGCGTCCACTGAGAAATACAAACCCCCCAAAATCACGGCCATGGCCCCACCAACCGCTGCGTTCGATGACCGGGCCGCACCTAAAGAACACAACAGAAAGCTCCAGAGTATGGAGGAGTACTTGGCAGAAACGTCCGACTTGCCTCAGGCCGAGTCCTCGATTGGTGCCACCATTGTAGGCCATGGCAGAGGCGGTGTGAAAACATCCAGAGACAAGCAAAAGGAAATGGAGGTCCAAAGATACGAGGAAAGCAATTTCACCAGATTGCCCAGCACCGCGACCAAGAAGTCGTTTAAGCAGAAAATGGCCGAGAGGGCCAATACTTTCGCGGGAGAAGACTGGTCTATGTTCAATAATAAGAGAGATCTCAAGGAGGGCACTTCCCGGAAGAGATCGTCTGGCACTGCTTGGGACAGGGTCAAGCGGAGTCGGTCGTAATCTTGTCATGATTAGTTACGTTAATATAAGCAAAAGCTTTTTCTCAGGAGTGATGTTATAGAAATCAGGATGAATAAACTTGTGCTTTCTTGACATGGTAAGCCGAATCTGAAGAAGAAGTCAATCATGAAATAACTTTGAATTATGTATGTACTTATGGATGAATGAACAGATGTGCTATCCCAAAGCCTACCTAGTCGACGTTTTATAGATAAAAGTTTGAAACAGGACTGACCCTAGATCTATCACTGGCTAATTCTCACACTTTCCTTGAAATTTTTTTGATTATCAGCTGTTTTGCAGAATAGACAAGCCCGGAGCTCTTGCGCTTCATTCATCATATGGAAACGAAAACCGATCATCAGTCAGGCGGCTGGCGAACAGAATTTGAGAGTTTTTGTATTGAGTGGGCCTGATTTTATTGAAGGTGGCCAGCGAAGTGAAAGACCCCGCTTCATATTCATTGTTAACTGGATACGACGCGTTGTGCATGTTAATGAGTTCTTGCTGATATATGGCGTGCGCAGAAGCTTCCGACAGCAAATACTTTGACGGGGCCATTGAGGGGTAATTTTGCTGAGTGTATTTTCTGACTTGTTGGTCATTTAAGGCTAGACCTTTTTGAAAGCCCATAACATCGGGAATAATTGTATGAAAGTGTTGGTCCTCGGTGATGCTTCTTGTATGGACAAGACCCCCCTTCACTTGCCCCAGTTGACTCACCATACTTTCCAGATACATTGGCCCTTGACGAGGCCCGTTTGTATTTTGAGTTTCGCGTACAAGATAGTCTGGGTATAAATGTGAAATTTGGGGCGCCTTCACCAGCTGACGTACTCCAAATTCGTAGCCAGATCTCCAGGACGATGAGGAGTTTCCTGAAACTTTCCTCTGATACACCTTGCCTCTGCCATTCAAAATGTTGTTGAGCTTTGACTGGAGCTTTTTCCCGTAGGTGGAGTCGATTTGGCAATCTTGAAACCATTTCTTGATGATCTGCACTTGTAAGGTATCTGCAGATGTCTGGAAATTGTTGTCAAGCAAAAGAGTCAAAGCAGGTAAAATCAATCTCTCTCCCGTGGGCAGGTCAATGAAATAATGTGCTTTTGGATTGATCAAGATGTCTGTTAATGTTTGGACAACATAGTTGCCGTAAGCATTGTTGATGAGCGTGTTCAAATTCGCATTTACTAGATTTCCAATGATGGCAAATTTCAAATTGGAGAACGCGACCAGCTTGACTTCGTTCTTGTAACAGTTGACCATGAGTTTTTCCACGACATTTGAGGAGAATTTGAGAAGACATAAATTCAGCAAACCATAATCAAACATGTTCTCGTAAAGAATCTGATTGACATCTTTTGAGTTGATTGACATGAGATATTGCAAGACGTAGTTTCCATATTGATCATTGATGAGGTGAGAGAAGTTGTCATAATCCAAAATCACATCAGCAAATGCCTGGCGTTGCGTGGTGGATACATGATTCAAGCACTTCTGCAAGACGCAACAACCGTGTTTGTGAGTAGCGACGGTCAATAAATCTGCAATGATCGAATCATAGATGAACTGGCATTGCTCTGGACTATATTTGTTGAGAACTTTTTGAATGACATGATTGCCGTTGAGATCCTTAATCAATTTGGTGACGTATGGTTTCAAGCTCGTGACAAGTATTTGATATTGTGCTTCAGTACTGATTTTGGAGATAAGTTTCTGCAACGCCCGAGTGCCGTGTTGGTTGATGGAAATCAGAAACATGTTGCTATGGAGTGCCTCAAGACACAAGTCGAAATCCGAAGCATCAAAATAGTCAATCAACTTTTGGACCAAGTAATTTCCAAAGGGATCGATGATTAGTTCATACAAAGACGCCTTCACGTGCTCAAATATAATTCTGTAATTTTCTTCTCGAGAGAAAGCACTTTCCACGTAAGTTTTCTCGATGCGCCTTTGAAGAAACCGGCACCCATGCTGATCTTTCGCCAAGTTCAAGATCTCCCCGCCAATATGGGTAAGCGAGATTTTGTTCAAAGATAACAAGTACTCTTTATCGATTCTGCGCGGTCCTCTTATCCCTAGTGGAAGATCGAAACGCCCGTGATTCTCCTTGTCGGACCCGTTGGAATCCACAGAGATCTGCCGAGAATGGGCCTTGTCGATGTTCGGAATCGACTCTAAACTGAAGTAAGGCAAAACCAAATTCTCATTCAACTTAGTAGATTCCCAAAGGTACAGCTTGGGAGTAGATTCCACAGATGGCGGAGTGGCAGGCTCTAAGATCGAGGACTCTGAATTGACAGACAACTTGTGTGAGTGTCCGAACGTCAGTTTGCCCTTCGAAGAGATATATGGAGGATTGGTCAGGAACATCAAGAGACAGAATGTGCGGATCTAGGTCAAGCGGCCAGATTAGATTAGGTCTGGAATGTCCGGAATGTCGGATTGGGCAAAAGGGCTAAAGGGCTAAAGGGGTAAACCACCAGAAAAGAAATCACGGTCTCTCGAGATCTGATAGCTTCTTCTAGTTCTTCAATTGTGAATTTGCTGAACTGCAGAGTGCGCCAAGTGAAATGTTAAAATTGGCTCACGGAGCAGTTCGCAGCTGGACCCGTTCCGAAACACTAACTTAATATGAAATCAGATGCACCTCCAGTGAATCTTCGGTTCTTTTCAACCCTTTCCTTTCTGCACGCTCTCACTAAGCAAACTCAATTTCTCCTGAACACAGTCCTTGGATATGCCACGCTAGGTGTATATCAGATGTTGCTTATTTGAACCCTGCAGCCCAGAAGTGTAAGTCGTTTGAATGAAGCGCGTCAGTAATTGGAAGGAAGACGCGGGGACACGGCTTAGCTATATTTATTAGGCGAAAGTTAGATCTGTCCGGGCACTGCTAAGATGAGTCACGCGTGGATTTCGAAACCTGAGGAGCCCCAAGGAATATTATAGTTCGAGCAAAGGTGGATTTGTATTTAACACTAATACGTGGGAGTGGGAAAGTGCAATGCGGAATGGCGAATCACGAGCTCAGACCGCAATCGGACAATAGGAGTCTCATCTGCAATCCAAATTGCGGGTAAGCATGGACAGGATGGGTGGAACGCCCTAGTAATTAAGCCTCTTTTAACGGCAATGGTATGGGGAGACATGCTTACGGATCAAAATGCGCACCTACCCCGACATTTCAGGCACGTCCTGCCGCGATATACAGTGAGGATGCAAACACTTTGCGGGTGTATTACAATAATTAAGTACGCTGCTTGGCGACTGCTCTGTTTTCTTCACGGTTCTCTTGTGAATTGGTTTTTTCTTTTTGAACTTCGGAGCGTCTCCGTGTCAACCCGGGGGTTTGTGGGTCAACGCGTGCTTGTGCTTGTGCTTCCCCGCCTCTGGTCACGTGCACTTCCGTGGTTCGTAGCAGGCGACATTGGTCTATCTGCGGCATCAATGCTTGTACGTCAGATTGCAAACGCTAATGAGGTAACACGGTTACAACTTACACCACTGATAGTCGTGCCTCTGGAATCGGGAATATAATGTAAGTTCCGTAGATTAGTGGTCTACGACGCGTCAAGAAGGTGGCAAGCATTTATTCTGGGTAGGCCTTTTGGGGCACGGAACCCGGAATCATAATGGTGAATTAAATTCCATCACCTCGTCTGATCAGATGAGTGCACACATTCCGCATGGGTGCACGCCCTTCTCGGCGAACAAGGGTCAAATGAAAACACAGCAATGTCACTTTGAAGTTTGAGCTACGCAATATCTAGTGTGAGCTGATTAATTACCATCGCCAGCACGCAACTAATTCCCGTGCGATATTCTATGATCGATATTCTATGATCGATAGTCTATGATCGTCCGGTGTAGTTTTATGCTTCAGAAAAAAAACAGCACCATGGCCATCACGAAAACTCCATCGTCACAGATGTGCTTTTGTTCGTGTGAGTAGTTACGAAATCAGGCTATGTCAGAGCCCAGCCATGCGGCACAGTTCCGTTGAAAACTAAGCATTTGCAACGTGCCTACATATGTCGCGGGCGAAGCTTTTACCCTGCAGATGTGGTTTCTTGTGTTGAAACAGGCCTCGTCCTAGCTTTTCGGGATGGCAAATTCGGAATCTTTTTTGTATTTGTTTTTTTTGGTAGAGACATGATTAGAGGGGAGCTCAAAATTAGTTTACTAGCCCAACGACTGTACAGCTATACATAAAACCTTCAACTCGATTTGAGGTCACTTCTATCGGACCACCTTCCATGATTCCGACCTGACCTCAACTTCGTGTTGAACTTGAACTGAAAGCGCCTCTGTTAAAAACCGCCAACTGGTAATATTTAAATCCTATGTCATAACCATGAACTTCACTTCACAAAACTCAATCTCGGCTACCTTATCCCATACCCATCCGACTCGATTATTCTTGGCACAGTACCCCACATTTCTATAGCGAACTTCACGCTTTATTTTCCTTCCTTCCTAAGTTTTAGTTCTGATGTGGTACGTAATCAAGTCTAATTATTTGGGCTCCAGAGACTTTACTGAGTATCCGAATGTGCCGCCGTCAAGGCCCACTCACATATTTACCAGCTTTCACAAATTCGTTGAACACTGGCTCGAAAAACACAAACTCGTCCGCTGAAACTGCGCTCTTGAACCGCCTTTTAATTCTCTCCTTGTCTTTTTCGATTCGTGCAAGTTTCCTCTCCTCCGCCTCCTGTGTACTAGCAAAATCTCCGACCATATATCCCGGCGGCGACAGGTATTTGTCCATGACTTGGGAACGCACCCACTCTGCGTTTTCGATCTCAGCAGTTGGCTCGTCATCACTGTCCCATGTTGGGCCAGTGGATTTGCGCCCCACGCCCGCCTTCTTGAAAAATTCATCGTAGGTTCTCTCTTTCGCTTTCGTCATTACACCTAAATTAGAGTTGAGCTTCTCGGGGGGCTTCCAATTCGGATTGAGAACAAAGTCCTCGGGCACCCATTGTTTCTCTGTGATGGGGTTCCGGGAAAAGTCAACAGTAAAGCTTTTATCTAGCACTTTTGATCGGAGGTAGTTGCGTAGAAATTCCACCCTTTGAAGGGCTGTATAATGAGACGGGTTTCTGTGTTTTAAAGATACCAGTACCTTTCCAGATGGTGTGCCTTTAACATGTTTGGTGGGTGACCATCCTCCATTGCCCAACGGCTCAAACTCGTCCTGCGAGTCCGCCACAATGGGCGTTGGGTCTGTCAGTTCATGTTCACTTTCGTCATCACTTGCAAAGGAGCCCTTGAAAAGCGGTGCATTTCCTATTTTGGGGTAGCTCTTGAGTTTCTTGTATGGTGACGATGATGTCCGGGGCTGAGCCAGATGCCCTTTAATAGTTTCTCTGTCTGAACCCCGACGCTTCGGGCGTGACAAATCTACAGTTCCTTGCTTGAGAGAATCATTTCTGAGTCCTTCGGGTTGGCTGGCGTCAGAATATTGTGTGGCTAGTCGATTAAACTGAGAGCTCGTGATTTCATTCATGCCATCGACATCCTCTTGTCCTAATGGGCTCCTTTTGGGATATTCCGGCGTGTCCGCTTTTATTGGGCTAGATAGAATCTCTAACTTGGGCTTCTTGAAGTCAGATTCAATCAGTTTTTCGAATATCTCAGACGAGGCTCGATCTAGGCCATTCTTCAACAGTCCCTCGCTCTTAGACGGGCGTGCTCTCAAAGGAATTAGGTCTGGTTTCCCTTGGTGGAAAGTCAATTGTGATTCGAGAAATCTCACCCTTTCCGTGAGATCTTTGTTTTTCTGACTAAGACGAGTATTCTCCGCCTTGATCTTATGTATTTTAGTATTGAACTCCAGAACAATTCTCTTGTGGAATGTGGATTGGGCTTCTGAAGGATTGTTACCGAAGAGAGAGGTGAGGGTCAGGATTTTGGACAACTCATCTTTGATGTTAGCGATCGAGTGGTTCACCAGCTGATGAAAGTCCATGTCCACTATATGGTCTAGGGCTGCTTTTTGTAGTGCAACCTGAGCACTTACTAGACGGGCACATCAATCTTGGCTCGTAGATTCATGTGGCCTTTTAGAGAGACGCGCTTTCTTCTGTGCCGTGCCACGGTTGCAAAATGCCGGTTGGCTTGTAGTAAAGAGTGCCTATAAGCTAGGTGAGGTCTTTGATGAATTTTTTTGCTTGATGACGAGACTTTTGAGTTTAATGAAAACTTTTTATAAAAGAGGGTTCGTGATCTGATTCTTTTGCCGGAATACCTTTCCGTCGCAGTCGGTTTGAGCTTGCGGATAGCGAACGCAACCTCACTATCATTGTTCATTAGCACCACTAAACTATCACTTCTACTAATACTCCTATGTTTAAAAGGCAAACGAGAGAAGTCGAAGTTGCTGTTGGATGTATATGTCTCTCTACTTAAGTTTTTAAAATAGTCATCAATCCGGAAAGCACGAAGGCTAGTTGCTTCGCGTGGGCTTGGATGGACATGTAATTCATAATGACGGCGGAGGAGGGTGCCGCCAACTTTCTTTTTGACACGAAATCTATTTGAGAATTCTATTTGAAAGAGCACCGATTATAAAAGAATGGATCTAAATTGACACTCGGGGATTTTTGAAAAATAGTTTCCCCACTTATGATGAGACACATGCTTATCTTTAGGCATTCGCAGCTATTCGATCATACCTCGAGGCTCGTGGTTATTACTGCGGCCAAGAAGATCATGATGCACAAGACGATACAATTCATCACACCGGCAAACATAAGACAAACTGACGAATCAAAACAAAGTGTAGGTATATTACTACCGGCTAAAATCTTTTGCTTCAAAGTAAATAAATAAAATAAATAAAAAGAGGAAGTCAATTTCAATACATAGGTGAGGTCAGGTCGGAATCATCGTAAGTGATTCGTGAGATGGGACCTCGAAATGGGTTAGAGGTTTTATGTATAGCTGTACCGTTTTGGGCTTAGAAGGTAACTTTTGAGCTCCCCTTTAATCAATGAATCTATAATAAAAAAGGCGGAAAGAACAGGGCTAGGTGTTTATATTTGATACTTTGCCCTGGCTCACCCTGGCCCACACTCGCACCCTCAGCACCGGTCTCTATACCGGCCCGATCTTTCAAATTTTCAACAACAAGGCATCCCCACGTAGAAAGTCAGCAAACTCCCAAAGCTTCAGAGAACCATGTTTGGCGCAGCGTCCAATTCCACGTCGACACCTTTCTCGTTTGGATCAAACACAGGCACAGCCGCGGCCGGTGCCCCTGGTGCCTCGCCATTCGGAGCCTCTGCACCTACCGGAGGTCTCTTTGGCCAAAAGCCAGCGTCGACATCTAATCTTGCATCTGCCTCGGAAACCGGAACCGGCGGCTTGTTTGGAAACAATACGGCCAAGCGGACCGCTCCTGGTGGACTTTTTGGCAGTGGAAACACGGCGACCCAGAATCCTCCCACGGGTGGTTTATTTGGTAACAGCAATGCCGCTCCCGGGGCTCAGGCCAACACTGCACCGGGAGGCTTATTTGGAAACAACAATGCACAAAACGCACAAAACGCACAGCCCGGCGCTCTCGGCGGCGGTCTCTTTGGCGGAAATAATGCCACTGCATCGAACACGAACACCAACACGAACACAAGCAACGCCACGGGCGGATTGTTTGGAAACAACAACGCTGCCTCTTCGACGTCGGGTGGTCTTTTCGGCTCCGGAAACACTGCCACAAACGCCCAGCCACAAAGCGGAGGCCTATTTGGCTCGAGCGCTAATAACACTACACAAAGCACCGGTGGGCTTTTCGGTCAGAAGCCTGCGGCGCCTGCTATTGGAGGTACCGGCGGACTTTTTGGAAACACGGCGAATTCTGGTACGAGTGGAGGGCTTTTCGGTGCAAACACCAACAACACAAACACAAACATGAACATGAACATGAACACGAACACCTCAGGGGGCCTCTTTGGAGCTCTGAAACCTGCGCAGAGCAATACGGGTTTGTTTGGTGCTTCAAATAGTGGGGTATCTGGCGGGCTATTCGGAAACCAACAGCAACAGCAGCAGCAACAGCAACAGCAACAACAACCACAACCGCAACTCAACTCGATGACCCGGTTTTCAGATCTTCCGCCTGAACTCAAGAACGAGTTGCAGCAGCTAGACTCGTACATTGAACAGCAACAACTTATAGCAACCACGCTTGACGCCGACCTACACAAACACGACGAGCTCGTGAAATCGATCCCGTACGATGTTGAATACATGCATACCAAGATCACGTCCATAAAACAGGCGCTTAGGTTCGACGGCGACCAGCTCCAGTCGCTCAAGAGCGTGAACGACGAGCTCACGGAGGACATCAGCAATATCATGCACCTAATCATCCAGCTTGCTACGCCGGGCACAAAGTTGTCCTCTTCGTTCCACTTGAACGAGTTTTTTGTGAAAAAGGTCAGAAAGTACCGCGAGCTCTTGAGCACCTACGAGAGCGTCATCAACGAAAGCCTACAGGTCACGTCTGGGTTGGAGAAGACCAGCACAGAGTCCAATGCCAGCATACATAGTGTGGTGGAGGTGGTGAAGAGCCAATACAGCGTGTTCATGGAGCTCTGCGAGGTTGTGGCTCAGCTCCATGGAGAAGTGGAGCGTCTTTAGTGTCAAGTCAAATACATTTTTCATGAATAGATCCAAGAAATTTTTTAGACACATGGGGTTCGGCTTGTCCATGCAGATAGTTATATTTGAAAGAAATCTGTAAAGGGACACAAAATCATCGCAATTCAACTTCCTTGCTTTTGGAGGTAGAGATACAAGAACTAGGCCGTAGATCATTAGCCGAAATTTGGCTCCAAAGAGCTCACTCTTGAATTCCTGGGGTTGAAAACTACTCAACCTGCACCTTGTCATGAGACCACAACGCGTTTTTGATTTCTGTAGAAACTAGAACATGCGGATATTTATCCATAATGGCCTCACGTGCAGACTATCTCTCTAAATACCTATCCAAGGATAGCCCGAAGAAGAAATCGAAGAAATCGCACAAAAAGGCCTCTTCTATCGAAAGTTCTACTCAGATTGTAGTCGAGGGTCTGGGTGTCTTCGGGAAAAACGCAGGTTCAGCTGACTTGCATTCATTGGACAATGAAGGTCCCATCAAATATATTTCCAACGATGTGCCAGATGAGTTTGACCCCACGAAAGTTGAATTGGCATCCGCACCTGTGGTAAAGGGCGGTTTCAAGCGGATCGACAATGGCCAACTTGTGAAGAGTGAAACACCGGTCTTGGAGCCGCTTCTGAAGGAGAGCCAGCCTGCAACAATATATAGAGACCTGAGCGGTAAAGTTGTTGACCTTGACGCCAAAAGAGCAGAAATCCAAACCAGAAAGGAAGAGGAGGCGAAGCGTGTGGAGCTTGAGGAAAAACAGGTCAATACGGGCGAGCTCGATCAGATAATGCAGAAACATGATGCTGATAGACTAGCGAACGCCACTAAGTTTGACGTTTCGTCGAACGATAAAGAGTTCAAGGACTACATGACCCGCAAAGAGAGATTCGAGGACCCTTTGGCGAGAGATTTGCGTGGTTCTTTGGCACAGGAACACTCCGTTTCTGCCACCGGCAGACCGAATTATACTGGGGGCCAGCATCCCGTCAACCGTTTCAAAATAAAGGCAGGCCACTTTTGGGATGGCATAGATAGAGGAAACGGGTTTGAGGAACGGTTGGTCAGGGCCAGAGACCTCATGTATGTGAAGAAGGTGACCGACCGCGCAACACAGGAGTCGTATACGGAGTACGACTTCGAGTGAGACTTTTTTCTGAAAAAGATGAACTAGAACTCGATCGAGAGTCAGTATACCTGGATTTATTAATCTGAATTCATATACTTGAATTTTTCTCATGAACGATGTCGGTCACAATATACTATGGTGCATATATGCGAAGTTCGACACTCATCGCGTGGATCGATGAGGCATTCCCGTTTGGCGTTCCGAAATTTACCGACAAACTGCCAGTATGATAAGAAATCAACAGAAGAAATCCAAGATGCTTTAGAGATATCTTATTCACCCTGTGTTGGCTCAGAATCGAACCAACATTCTTCAATTCTGATTGCAGTGGCACGCACCCGTACCCCACATCTCAAGACACGAAACGCAGATCAAGGCCAGGCATAAGATGGACTCAGTTTTCCTCCTCAGCCAGTCATTACAATGGGACCTTTGAACCATGAGTAGACCAGAAATCCCAGGCTTTTACTATGACGAGGCCCGTAGGCGTTACTTCAAAATCACAAACGGCGACCAGCGCCACAATGCGGCTTACTCGAACAATACTGTTCGAGCTGAGGAGAGACGCAAAGAATTTGAAAAGGCTGATTGCACAAAGCGCTCCAAAACGGGGAACTCGTATTCAGATATGAGCTTGGCCTTTGAGAAACATCGCCACCACACAACTTTTGCGCAATGGGATATCATGCGAAGGCTTGCCTACACTCAAGGACCTCCTGATTTGTTCCATATACTTCATCCTTCCCTCTCCTCAGTGAAGGTATTGGATTCTCAATCCTGGCCCAGCTCGTCTGGCCTTAGGGTTTTCGTGGCAAGAGGGCCCTGGCTCGAGCTCCACGATAAGCTGCATCTCGTGTCGGGGTGCAATTCTCCAGCGATGGCCAAGCTCTGTTTTCTGTCTCTGGATTTCGGCACTGAATCGTCAGAAAGCACAATAGAGTCACTTGAAACTGAGGGCGAGTGGGTTGCGTGCTATTACGGCGGCTCCTTCCATATTCTGTACTGGCCATGGAGTGAAACCTCACAGAAATACATCCCGCTCGACTTCACCGTTTGGTTCAACTCAAGCATAACCTTTAGCGGTAGTGGTCGTGAAGGGTTGGACTTGTTGAGCGACTTGAACCGTTCGAAATTGTTTCCAGTTTTTGAAAAGAATCTGTTGGTCTTGTTCCTGGACAAAGGGCATCGGATTACTATATCCTTAATGTCGTTTTTGTTCGAATCAATACGCAAATACGAGCTTTCACCGAACATGAGCCCAGTGAATGATAGTGTTTTCCGCAAAGTCAACGACACGTTGTGTTACAACACCCTGAATCTCTTGGTATTCTATGGTCTCTCCGAATCTCCCGAGATTTGGAAGTTCAAGTACCCTCTTTATCAGTACTACGTCGTATCACTCGATTCAGGTGACCCATCATCTCAGCTTATAGTGCGATTCTTTTTCATTACCGCCAAGGAGATTGTAATCCGTGACTTTGTCAATGGCTCGTACAAGGTTGATTCTGATATCATAATTCGGATACGCAATGATAATCAAGTACGCCCGCTCATTCACAAACGTGGGCAGTTTATCATAGTCGAAGATGGACCAGGCAAGTTAAAGGTGATTGACGTGAAATCTCTTATTATAAAAGTGATTGATATTGGTCTCAGATTAAAGAAGCCACGGTTGATGATGCCTCGCATGTTTGAATTGGGGAGCGATGTTTATATAGCAACCGCTCAGCATACGTACATGCTACAAAGTGCACAGGCCTTATTCAACTTTGAGAAGTGATTAAGTCTGCTGTCATGACCAAGGGATTTGCGCTGGCCACGGATCCTCAATATAGAAGTTATGCTATGTCTATTAACAAGACGGAATCGAGGGACTATAAAACAGTCTAGGTGAGTCGCTTTGCATCTTTGTACACCGAAGTAAGAGGGATACATCGTTTCCCATAAACCTTCCTTTTCATCTGCTGGCCGTCCCGTTTCTCCAATCAATTAATTTATTATGTCTTTAACGTTTGATGTATTGGGAGTAGGCCTTGTAATCGAAGTTACCGAATCTGTAGTCAATGTCCATCAACAACTTCACGGCATCCTGGGACTTGTACACGTAGTCAGCAGGCAAGCTGACCAATGCCTTAGACAAGCCATTGTCGGCCTTCAACCCGTGTTGCTTGAACAATTCGTCTTGGTTGAAGTACATGGATCTGGACTTGTTGTTGTAAACTTGGTCGTTGGACAAGTTGTACACGCCAGGGTAACCGGTCATCGCCTTGAAGTTGGAGTCTCTTGTGCTAGGAGGATGCAATGGGAACAAGTTTTGCAAGAGCTCATAGGAAGCCAACGTGAAACCGAATTGTGGGGATGATCTGAACACTCTGGCAAGCGAGCCCTTGAAGAAAGCCGAGAATCCCTCCTCCTTCAAAATCGTGCCAAAAGCGTGCGTGATGCCTCTATACTTAACATCACCCTTCTTCGTCTCCATTTGCAATCTGGTCTTGATGACATCTGCAGGGGTGGTGAAGAAGGCAGCAGGAGCACCGGCCATGGCACCAGAAACCAACAACTGCCATGTGCTGAGAGTGTGTTTCTTACTTGGGTCATGGGGATCAAAGTTGAACAAGTGGTACTTGATGTTGGCGTAGGTGGGGAAGTAAATGGCCGAGAACGGCACATCTCTCAACAAACATGCAGAGGCACCTTTGTACAAGCCCTTGAGTCCCAACTGTCTGATAATTTGACCGGCAGATAAGTGCTTCTTTGGGATTTCGCCCGGAGCCAAATGCTTCAGGCCACCTTGCATCTGCAATCTGATCTTGACGATCTCCAAGGGATTTGTGAAAACAACCTGACAAGCACCAGCAGAAGAACCGGCGAGGATCTCCCATCCCATAGTGATGGTCCCTTGTTCTGTGGTTCCAATCCGACGGATCAAGTCATTCACAGTCAATTTGATGGCCTTTTCTGGAGCAACACCCACCAACTGAGCAGCCAATCCCGAGTACAAGCCCTTGGGTCCCTCGTGTCTGAGAATCTTCTTCAAGCAGTCAAACGAGTTGTCGTAGAGAGCTTTATGTTTCTGAGCCTGCATTCTTGTCTTGATGAGATCAATTGGGTAAACTACGGTAGCGCCGATACATCCAGCGATAGACCCCAAGAAGAAAGAGTACATGGAGTCAAAAATCGGCATGAGTGAAAAGTTGTCTTCCGTGACTGGCTGGGCAGCTGGGTGTTCGTAGATGGAATGCAAAGTGTGCAAATTGTTCGAGTAGTTTGGGTTCAAGCACGAGATCAACTCTCTTCTGGTGATGGACTCTTCATCTCTATTGATCAAGAAAAACAACATGTCCAATTCCGGAGTGGTGATTGGCTTAAAGTTTGACAGCCTCAAGAGGTGGTCATTCAAGTGATGATGTAAGTCCTTCTTATTGATCAAGATGTCGGTTTTGTCGGTTGTAGTTGGTGGAGTGTTGGCAATCACCTCGTTGATCAAGTCCAACTTGTTCAAGCAATTGTACACCAACATGAGATTTGACAAAGTAAACGAATCTTTGTGGAAGAAGTCGGGCAAGGTCTGCAAGTTTTCCTTCAACCGTGTTGACAACTTATGGTTGAGGGTGGTGCAGAGTAAGTGAGATAAGCCCTCTACATCAATGACCCCAGACCTGCCCGAAAGTACCTCGAATCCTCCAATCAACTTTGTCACTGGCAAGTTGTTGACAAGCGAGATGAACTCCAAAAAGTCGATCTCGCCCTCGGGTGAGAAAAGCTGTTCCATGTAGGTCCAGTTGAACTTCCGCTTATTCATCTGGTAGGCGGGGTCGATTGCCTTGTTCAAGTTGGAAAGCTCGCTAATACAATCCTTGTAAGACAACTTCTTCTTGTTATTGGCGAGCATCTTGAACATGACCTTGAACTCTCCATCGTCAGATGTCAAGAGCTCGATGAAAGAGACAAAATCCTTTTCATCAACAAAGCCTTTGTGGTCCTTATCGGCAATCAAGTAAAGCAATGCATAAGACTCTTTGGGCAAGTCGTTTGGGAATGGCGATAAAATAGTTGCAAATTCGGGAAACGAGAGGATCTTCGTCGAAGAGCCTTCAGGAGCAGTGGCAAACTGCTGGAAGATTTCCTGGGCTTTTAGTTGCGTAGTCATACTGATAGTTTTTCAGTGAGTGGAAGGGTCCATGCAACAGAATGAACGAAAGGTGGGGAACAAGGTGGCACCTCAAACAAAATCAAACAAAGAAAGAAGTGTTCCTGAGATAAACAAGAGCCAAGCTGATAAAAAGAAATGTCTATTTTCTATGATTTTCGTGGCAGCGGAGGAGCAACTTATGAGAGATTCGGTATTTATCTGAATGTGAAAAATCTCAAAGCCGACAAGTTTCTTTTTTCCGGTTCCTCTTTGGGCCTTTTTTTCGGCTACCCAAACCGCACAATCGCGGTGAGAAACGTGACTCAGCTCTCGAAGTTGGGCTCAGTTTACGATATGCCTTCAGGGCCGGCGGCATAGCCAAGCTGTGATTTTACAATAATTACTATGAAGTAACATCTTGAGCCTTGCTACGAAATTTGTGTTTTTCCTAGTGCTAATTTGCCAATCGCATATGATGCCTCGGCATTATTCTCAGCGGGGTGCACAGCAATACGCTTGGACCTGCTCGGTTGAGCGCGCCTCGGAACAATCTCAACAAGCTCTTCGAAATTAACCAGGTGCCAGGGAGGGCCAGGCGCGAGCATATGGAATCTATATTCTAGTATGGCGAATTGCTTCCTTTTGCAACTTGAAAAGTTTAGGAAAGACATGTAAATACGATGCCCATGTGTCCTTCATATTCCCCGCACTCAAGTTTCCCCGGGTTTTGTGTGGAACCAATTTGCGTTCTTTCTGATTGTCTTGAAATATACCCTCTGTGGATGTGTGTTGTCCTCTCAGTGTGATGGCTACGAGTCATGTATGCATGCGCCAAGATAGCTCTCTCCATTCACCCGAGAAGTGGGGTGAGCGAGCGCGGCGTGAGGTCGGCGCTTTGCTGGACGGCCACTGACGAACGCGAGTTTTCACCCGGGAATGCCCGCGGTTTCGCTGCTGCTTCTCCGCAATTTACCCCGGCGTAACTTGAGCAATATACCGGCAACGGCCGCACAAACTCGAAGTGGAAGTAGAGATGGGCTATTCAATGTTAGATCTTTCGTGAAAGAGCAACCTTGTAGAAGTATAAACCATCCGCAAGTTGCCGTAATTCTGCTTTGATCTCTTTTTCTTCACAAAAATATATCAAATTATACGATGCTGAAAACGTATAGAAAAACCCAGCAGGGCCATCCGTATATAAACCCAACAGGGCTATCTGTAGCTGTGCCAATTTTAAGGGTGGAAAGCTCCATTTGTTTTTTTTATAGATACATTGATTAAAGGGGAACTAAAGAGTTACTTTTTTAGCCCAAAATTGCACAGCTATACATAAAACCTCTGATCCAACTCAAGGTCACATCTAACAAATCACCTTCCTTGATTCCGGCCTGACCTCAACTTTGTGTTGAAAATAAGTTTGTCCACTACCCAAAGGATGGATCGCTTTCCAAGCTTTAGTGTTTTTTCTTAGATCCTGTGGCAGTAAAACTGGGAGCATTGCACAAGGAATCTTCAGCCGTCTTCTAGAATACACCTTTCGGACGATCTTAACAAGCCATTTCAACTTTTTCGAGTTCTCGTAAGAGGTGTTATTTGGGTTAATTGGCGCTAACTTTTTTTTTTTTTTTGGTAGATTCATTGATTAGAGGAAGGCTAAAAAAATACCTTCTAAGCCCAAAAACTATACAGCTATGCATAAAATCTCTAACCCATTTCGAGGTCCCATCTCACGAATCACCTAAAATGATTCCGACTTGACCTCACCGATGTATTGAAATTGACTGTGTCAACTACCCAACGGATGAATCGCTTTCCAGGCTTTAGATATCTGCCAAGTTTGGTTTTCACCTTCCAAGTCATTGATTTCTCGACGTTGTAGCTTCGTGCTTTTCCATTAGTTAATGTTTCCACCAAAAAAAATTATCAATAATCTCATTAAAAGTGTGGAATCTGCCCTTTTTCTCCTCTTATTTAGCTCACATTTAAAAAAGTTGAGATTTCTAAAACTGATCAATTTGGCCCAATAAATCAGTAATCACGAAAATTCGCAAAGTTTAAATTCTATACAAAAAGAAAAGAGCAACTGAATAATTCTTTTTGTATTTCTCTTTTGTTAATCTTGGTATGCTTGATGGGGTCTTTAATATAGTAAATTGCATCAGCGAGGTAAGCCCAACCGATCTTCCAAACAATACGATGGGAACGTGCTCTTTTTCGTAATTTGATACTATTGAAGTGGTTCTATTATAAGTTTGAGTTTCAAAAAAAGGTCAAAAAAAAAGGTCATGCATTGTTCCTGTACTAGCTTTACTAATCCTGATAGCGACTCCGGGCTTCTCCAACTGCACCCTGGCCCAGGACAGTGTCCTCACTGATTGACATCTCGATTAAATTGAATAAAGCGCCGAAATTCGAAAAGTCGACTTAGAAACCCTTACTTTGTTTTCGGTACCAACTCGAGATGGTGGAAATTGAGTACAAAATGTGCTAAAAGTATATCGTGTTTAATGACTCCCCTCACGTGCCTTTTTTCGCCTCGCAGCCTTTGCGCCTTTACTCGCCTCACGTGTTTCGCTGCCTGTGAAACCAACCTCTTATACAAAATGGCTAGTGGTGCCCCAGGTATGTTAAAAAAATACCTTCACCTTTGATCAAAGCAATATACTAATAACCAAGGTGGGAATTTCAGGTCATGGACTCCAACTCCGCCCGAACGAGGATCGTTTCCTTTGGACCATCTCGGAGAGTGCAAGCAACAGATGATGGAGTACCTTAAATGTATGAAGTTCACTGAAAACAAAAACGCCCCGAACTGCCGGGCTTTGGCCAAAAAATATCTCGGTTGCAGAATGGAGAACCAACTTATGGAAAACTCCGACTGGGACCTGCTTGGTCTAGTCAACTTGCCGGGAGACACCGTCACGACTCACCCCAGGTGGAAGGGTGCCGAGACAAAAGAGACAACAGCGACCGAAAAAGAAGGCTGAGCCGGAATCTCATACTTAATCCTGTAAATATATTAATACTATCATTATTCAGTCATATACACGATTTTAAAGCACAGTGACTAATCGTCAGCTTATGAATACTCTGGCTTCGTACCTTGGCCCCTGCCCCTTCCACGAAATGCACCTCTTCCACGGTATGAACCTCTTCCACCTCGTCCAGAACCTCTTCCTCTACCTCCACGACTCAGCACTTCACCATTTGAAGCCTGCTGCGGCCTCTCATTAGTTTGAATTGGCACTGGTGCAGATGCAGCGTTTGGGACATGCATGGGTTGGTGATGCTGTTGCATAAACTGAGGGGGCAAAGGAAGTCCTTGCACAATAGGGATCGGAATGCCTTGGGGAGTCATCATCATCATGGGCGCGTTAATTGGGGCTGGGTATGATCCTGAAGGAGGAATACCTCCCACCACGTTGCCTTGGTTCATCACATTGTTGTAAATTTGGCCGTAAATCTGCTTCACGGCGGCATTGTCATGGCTGGTGTTGTCCTCGCTAACCCCATTTTCTTTCACGTCGGGCTCAACCTCATTCTCACCGGAAGGCTTTTCTTCGGAATTACTGCCTTTCTTCAACAAAGCCAAGATTTCGTTAGTACCTTTCGAGTTTTCGTGCTTGGCAGTGGCCTGTTCAGCCTTGGTCTTTACTGGCCTGCTTGCCTCGGCCTTCTTGGCCTTTTCTTGCCTTTCAGCATGAGTAAACGTCTTCTTGTTCTTGGAGGCTTTCGAGTGGAACACGAGTTGCCTGTTGGTGATGTTCAAAACCAATGACGAGTCAACAACAGTGCCTCTGTTGGTTCTCAACTTTCCACCCATGTTGTTACCGCCCACAAGAGGGACGTCGAAAACAACAGACAAGTAAGTGTGTCTGCCCTCGGCAGTGATGCCCACAACAGTACCCTTACTCAACTTGGGGACTTTACCAGACTCCTGGACGTAGATGACTCTATCGCCCAAATCAAATCTTTGAGCCCTCAACAACTGAGACGAGGTGCTTGGATTGATCACGGCCTGCATTGGTACACCCTTGACATCCTTCTTCTCCAAAGGCAACGGCTTGCTGATGTAGTCATCCATGAAGTTTTCAATGGCAGTGATACTGAACTTAGTGAAGGACTCCGACTCCAACGAAACTTGATGCATATCAGCCTTAGCCTTCTTCAACCACTGCACAACAGCCTTGATCTCGGCGGTGTCGCTCACATCAGTCACCTTTGGCATATCATTTTGGTTCTTTAAGTTCTGCAACGCGCTGAAGAGCTTGGGGAACTTCGACTTGTATTCCTTGATCAACTGAATGGTCAAGTGAGAATATTCCCAACCCCTACCGGACCTTCTGGAGTACCCCAACACCTTGATGCGCCGACTTTCGAATTTGATATCCAAACCAATGTTGATTTTACTGTTTCCCTCTTTCAACATGTAGGAACCAGTGATCTTCGACAAGAAGTATCCGGAGATTTTCAAGCTCTTTGCCACCTCGAAGGAGGGCAAGTACCTGATCTCCCTATTCTCGATTTCCAACCTCTTTTTACCGATGTTTGGCTCCAAAGTCGATTGAATTTTGTCAATCCGAATGTTGAGTTTATCTGGATCAGTGTGGCCGGCAATGACTGCAGGAGCACCATAGGCGAATGCACCCAAGAAAACAACAGCGAGATCCTTAGGGAATTCCTCATCAACTGGGACTGGGCCCCTACTAGCATATCTCTTGTCTTCATTTTTCACAGTGTCAACAATGAGCTGCATGGGGAAAGGCTCCAAATGGTCCGAGAATGTCTTCGCGTAGGCACCTCTTTGCGTTCTGGCCAATCCCGTCACTCTTTGCACAAACACGACTGCCTCAATAGGACCAATCATAACACCATGATTCTTTTGGTACTCCGCAGCCAAGCTCTTGGTGTTAGTCCGGAACTCAATGACTTCACCAGGCGTCAAAGGCTCCGAATTCACCTTTCTCTCGTTGCCTTGCTTGTAGAACTCGTGCTTGTACTCCGAGTCCCACACAGACACGACCTTGGATTCACTGAGGAACGGCCACTTGCTGTATACAATCTTGCCCAAGAACTTGTTGATAAATTGGTTGACGGTGAACTTTCCCCAATGGTTACCAAGAGTCAAAATCATGGATTCGGATCTCGAAGGAGCGTTGAAAACCCTCACTTCCATCAAAGCCAACTTCGAAGAGAATGGCAAAGTGTAAAGAGTTGGAAAGCCAGCCAACAAGTCTTTGCCCAACTTGGCACCTTCGGGAAGTTCAAACTTGAAGTTGGGGTCGATTGCAGGAAGTGTCAAAGTCTTTTCGTAGCATTTGTCATGCTCGAGATCATGATAAAATCCTGGGAGCGGGGTGGGGTACATCGAGTCATTCTGAGGATTGTAGATGAAAACAATGTCTATGCCATAAGAGTTTCTCTTTGTCTCCTCTGGATTAAGTTTCGCCTCAATGGGCTTCAAAACCTCGAGCAAGCGCTTCTCGTCAACGAAACTCAACAACACCACAGCCTCCCAGGAGGCCGTTTTCCCGTTGAGATCCACATCCACTTCCTCGGGGTAGAAGTCGATGATTGGAGAACGCTCGTCAGTCATCAAGGACCTGTAGACGTCAGGAATCAATTTTCTGGATCTCGCAGGCAACACGGCCATCAATTGCTCAAAAGGCTTGAAGGGCTTTGCGAGGTCGAACTTCACCTCCATCTCGTTCTTCGCGATCATGTCATGAATTCCCTTGTTAATGTCAGAGATTCTGGGAGAGTAGTGGTACTTGTAGTACCAGTTCCAAGAGGGACATCCTTTGTAGTAATAGTACAAGACCCATTGCAAACCCTCGCAATAGTGTCTGGTGAGCTCGATCATCTCATCATTGTCGTGAATGGAGAAGTTCAATTTCTCCTTGTAGTATTTGTCCTTGGAAGAAACGAACTTTTGGTCGTAAAGATCTTTCGCCTCCTTCATCAACTCGTCGGTGGCGAAAATGTTGGCTGACTGGTAGTTCTTGACCGTCTTGCGGATCTCCGTGATTCTAGTCTGGTACTCATCCTCGGTCTCATATGGCGAGATTCCATCGACATCGACAATTGCTTCGTAGGTGTCGTTTGACCGCGAGTGCACCAAGAGAATCCCGGTCTCCAACGCCAACTTCTTCAAGAAGTCCAAATTGTTCTTGGCCAACTCCGAGGGCAATGCGAACGAAGGAACTTTCCCCTGATTGGCCAACTCCGTCAACTCGGCAATGGGTTTCGTGGCGGTGCCCAAGAACCAGTCCCTGAGGATCTGGACCAAGACCTTCTCCTCCTTCAAAATCAACGACTTGCCGGTCCGCTCTCTTTTCTTTTCGCCCGTGATGGAGATGTCCTCTAATCTTTTGTTGAACCAGTCGACGTCCACGGACTCCTTCTCGAAGTTCTCGAGCTCGAACTCCGACAAGTAGTCGAGCCAGATCGACAAGCGTTTGAAGTTGATCTTGCCTCCTTCGTTGAGATAACCATCCATGTGTCTGATACTTTGCTTGAACGCTCCAATCAAGAGGGGGAACGCGCCCTTGTTGATATGCAAGTCCGGCAAGTGCGGCAAGAAATCGTTACCAATGACGTACATGATCAAGATGAAGTCGTCCAAGATCCGCTCGAAGTCGTACTCGAACGAGAGCTGGCCCTCCAAGTCCTGGAACTCCAAGCCCATGTACTCTCTCAACAACGACAAATGCAACAAGAAGAACTTCTGGTCGTGCACGTCGCCCGACTTCTTACGCGACTTGGGTCCGAACGTGACTTCTTCTCTGAGCAACGAGAAGTGCGGGTCATGTGTGACAAGCCCCAACACAATCAAGTCGGCGTCCAAGCCGTAGATGCAGTGTCTCATGTTCGCATTGTAGTCCTTCTGTGACTTCATGGCTCTGATGAACTGCATGATTTTGTGCTCACCCTCGCCGGGCACCTCGTGACCCAGCAATATGATCTTGATGTTGGCCCACCGCGAGTCCTCCGACATCTTCTTGTGGATGAAGTACTTCAAGTTTTCCGTCAACTTGGCCATGAATTCCGTTCCGGGCGTGATGGCGTTGGAGTCGAACGGGTCCTCCTTCGGGATCTCGGCGCCCTGGCTCACGGCCTTGCGCAAGTTCTGCTCGGCCTCGTACGCCGTTCTGAATCGACGGGCCCTCTGCTGGTTCATCTTGGCTCGGGGGGCAACACCATCAATGGCCATATAGAAGACTTCCTTGGGCTTGATGATATCGAACAAGTGATCAATATAGTTGAATATCGCCAGGTACATTTGGTCCTCGGTCATGCGGTGCAACGTGTCGTCATCTGAATGTGTGCACGTGTGCAAGATCGAGTTCATGTCGAGGTATAGGTTGTCGAATTCGGGGACGTTGTCTCCAGCTATAAGCTGGGAAATCAACGGCCATCTTTCGGAAATAAACCGGAAAAATTTAGGGATACCTGAGAGTGTTAGTATACTGGATGCTAGTGAAGAGGTATAAGAATAATATATGCGAATGGAAACATACCCATTGTCAAGTGGCTCTTTTGTGATGTGCTTGCTGGAATTTCAAATTCGTGTTGAAGTTTTGGTGAGAGTGGACGAAGAGGGCCGTGTGCGACTCAAATGAGCGGTGGACTTCCGCGCCAGAGCAAAACGCGAGCGTCCGTGTTGAAAAACACATTTATTGAGAATTCTCGAGACATAAGTAGATAAGATAGTGAGAGTAGAGAAAAAAAAGGAGGTATCGTGATCCAGCCCGGTAGTCCTAGAAGAGAGGTTGATTTGTGAACGAGCATGTCACCGAAATTCTCACTGCGGCCAAGAATTCGGTCCCTCTTGTCGCCTTGCGCGTTCTGTGGGCATGTCAGGCCGCCTGGCTGCAAATACCAGTTCGCACTCAGGGACGGAACATGCGAAAGCAAATAACCACGCGGATGATAAACAGCAAACACCGCATTTCTGTGTCCAATAAACACAGAAAATCTCAGGTGATTATGGGCG
>JAJMCI010000134.1:0-41352 GCA_030565705.1 Metschnikowia baotianmanensis | reverse complement strand
CCATGCAGCAAATTGCCCAGTTGACAGGCCATACATACCGTGTGCTATACTTATCGCTATCTCCTGACGGAGAAACAATCGTGACCGGAGCAGGAGACGAGACACTACGATTCTGGAACGCTTTTGAGAAAAACAGGAACAACGAGCCGGCCTCCTCTGTGCTTATGGACGCATTTCTGCAATTGAGATAACTCTCATGGGCAGACACCGCGGGCCGGCAGTTCTATCTTCGTGAGAACTATTCAATTCAGCATATAATGCAGTACTATTTAATACAATGTTTTTATAAGTGCCAGTAAGGATTCGCCCGTGTGTTAGTCGCCGAAAGACAGAGATCTTTGTTTGACAACAAGTCGTTTAAGAACGTTGAGCATGACTCAGTCCAAGCAGGCTCCACAGCCAAGTCGGGCACGTATAGCTTATCTCAGGAATGTCCGTTGTACCAGTTGCGGCATTAAAACGAGCTGCACTTTCGCGCCTATTTCCCTTTTAAACGCGTGCATGGGTTTACGAGCCACACGAACATGTGACTCATATAAATGGCCATCAAAGCTAGAAGCCACAGACGTATGCGAATAGCAGAGTGGTAAATAGCTCGGTGCAGTATTCTTTGATACCATAGAGTTTCCATGCAATACCAAATGAGCTTGTTTGAGTCATGGTATGGCCAATATTGCAACGCCGATCACGTATGTGCTGTGGCGCCGGGTGCTGACAATTAAACCAACAGCCCACAATAAACTCAGATTTACAAACACTCGGACTTCAGCTCAACATCCTATTGAGAAAAGTCGAGCGCTCAGTTTTTTTATAAAAAAAGTCAACAAAACTAAACGGTTTCCCCGAAAAAAGGGCGGAGAAATCGAGAAATGACGGCATCTCCGCTATCTTTATCCTGCACACTGTGTCGGCATCGAGCGGGTCCGATTGCGAAAGCGGCCCCATTCGCGTCCCAAACGGGGAATGGCGAGCGATGGAAGCTGGTCGCGGAATTATAAATACCCCGGCGATTCCTATTTCGATCCGGCCTGTTTGTTCTTCTCCCAACAAAACTATAAGAAGTCAATTGCGGCACGTTTCTGTTTTTAAAATAACAGAGTTCTGCAACAATCATCAAAAACAAAGTATTCTCCATCTCCCCGCGTTTAAACCATCGACAACATGTCCAAACCATTCGCTAAAGACTTGTCTCACCATTTGAGCGTCGAGGCCAAGTCCCGGCAGGTGCTGGTGTTGAAGGGTGCGTTCAAGTACTACCACGATCCCCACATCACGTTCCTCGGTGGCGGCTTGCCTCTTTCGGACTATTTCCCCTTCGAGACGATTTCCGGCGACGTGCCGCTGCCACCGTTTTCAAACGGATGTGGTGCCCAGATCACCGACGCCGACAAGACCGTCATCCAGGTGCACAAGCGCAAAGAAAACAACGACCCGGCGGCTAACGACATCGAGTTGTCGCGCTCCTTGCAATACAGCCACACGGAGGGCCAGGCGGAGCTCTTGGGCTTCTTGAAAGAGCACACCGACAAGATCCACAACGTGCCATACGAGGACTGGGACGTCATCACCACTGTGGGCAACACCCAGGCGTGGGACTCGTGTTTGCGCACATTGACCAACAGGGGCGACGTGATCTTGGTCGAAGAACACACGTTCTCGTCCGCCATGGAGACTGCACGCGCACTTGGCGTGACCACGTACCCTGCGACCATGGACGTCGAAGGTCTCGTTCCTTCCGCGTTGGAGAAGCTCTTGGACAACTGGGTGGGCGACAAGCCCCGCATGCTCTACACGATCTGCACGGGCCAGAACCCCACCGGCTCGTGTCTCAGCGGCGACAGAAGACGCGCGATCTACGCGATCGCCCAGAAACACGATCTCATCATCATCGAGGACGAGCCTTACTACTTCCTCCAGATGGACCCATACACGACGGACGTGGCCGTCCGCAGCCAGAAGCACGTGCACGGCCACGACGAGTTCGTCAAGGCAATGGTGCCTTCGTTCATCTCGTTGGACGTCGACGGCAGAGTCATCAGATTGGACTCGGTGTCCAAGACCATTGCCCCCGGTGCCAGACTCGGCTGGATGGCCGGGCAGAAGAAACTCTTGGAGCGGTTCGTGCGCTTGCACGAGTCGACCATCCAGAGTGTCTCTGGATTCACCCAGTCCTTCCTCAACGGCATGTTCCAGAGATGGGGCCAGGCCGGGTACTTGGACTGGTTGATCGGCATCCGTGCCGAGTACACACACAAGCGAGACGTGGCCATCGACGCCGTGTACAAGTACTTCCCCAAGGAGATCATCACCGTCAACCCGCCCGTTGCCGGCATGTTCTTCGTCGTGCACCTCGACGCCAGCAAGCACCCCAAGTTCCAGGAGTGGGGCGCCGACCCGTTGGCCGTCGAGAACAGCGTCTACGAGGCCGCCTTGAAGGAAGGATGCTTGATGATCCCGGGCTCTTGGTTCAAGGCCGAGGGCCAGACCTCGCCTCCACAGGCACCCCTTCCTGTCGACGAGCTGCAGAAAAACAGCATCTTCTTCAGGGGAACATATGCCGCCGTTCCCTTGGACCAGTTGGTGATTGGCTTGGAGAAGTTTGGACAGGCCGTCAAGGCCGAGTTCGGCTTGTAAGGGTGTAGGGCTGCAAAGAGACTACGCCTATAAAAGGGAGAGCAAGTGAGAGGAAAGAGGCGGAGTTGAGAATCCAAGAGGCTGCAAAAAAATGAGGAGGTGGTTTTGTGGCTCGAAAAAGGGAGAGAACAGGGGATCCAGCTAATTTAAAAGAAAGTCTGTTTGTTGTCTCAAGAAGAAAAAGAAGAAATGGCTGCAAACTTAAAAGAGATTTGTTTTTGTGGCTGCCCCGGGAGAAAAGAAGTACGAAGAATATCTCGTCTTGACTTACCGCCGGGAGTTATATATGGTCGCGTTTTCCCGTGCTCAAGCCGAGGCGCGCACGTGACTCCCTCGCGTTCCCATTGCATTTTAGTTGAGTGAAAGACAATGAAATCAATGAAATCAAAGAAATCAAAGAAATCAATGATATCAATGTAAAGATATGTTTGTAGAAATTGACTTTTATGTTTTCTCATTTTGTGTGAATTCACAACTTTTTACAACTTTTTGATTTGTATACAGATTCTAAACGACTAGGTGCACTAGCCCAGGGCTCCATTCTGCTCTTAGTACGAGTCTCACTATAGAGCCTCACCTTGACCTCAGTAGGCTATAACTTATAGACACAATCAACACCGCCCCACAACACGTACCAGGTAGCTTCGCCGGCCTGAAACAACTCTGAAACACACCTGAAACACACTTGAAATAGCTTTAAACCTTTTCTGAAATACACATCTTACCCAGCATCAATCGCATCTCGCATCTCGCATCACATCACAGCACAGCACAGAACACACGATGAAGATCCTAAAACTACCGTGGCTCTCCCACCGAGGTATGTACATTTCAAGATAAGCTAATATGATCATTCTAAATACGGATGAAAAAGTCCATCTTTCTCTTGATACCAACGAACTAGACAGTCCAAGGCCTGTTTTGTACTCTCCTCTACTCACTCATACTAACCCATAGCTGAAAACAAAACCCTCGAGTGCTACGCGCTAGATATCAATAAAAGCGGCACAAAACTCGCTTCCGGCGGCCTCGACGGCAAAGTCAAGGTCTGGGACCTTCCGCTGATCGTGAACTTCCAGGAAACGCAAGAAATCCCGGGAAACATGCAAGATCTGTTTCTGCGGCGTATGGACGCGCCGCCTGGCCTTTTGGAGCGGCCTTTGGCGTCGATGAGCAGGCATAACGGGGTGGTCACGTGCGTGAAGTTCTCGCCTGACGGCCGTTTTTTGGCGTCGGGGTCGGACGATAAGATCGTTTTGGTGTGGGAAAAAGACGACGAGCTGGCACCAAGGCCAAAGCAGTTTGGCGAGGCCGAACCGGACTTGGAGCACTGGACGGTCCGAAAGAGACTCGTGGCACACGATAACGACGTGCAGGACATCTGCTGGCTGCCGGACGGGCTGCTTCTTATTACCGTAGGTCTCGACCGGTCGATCATCATCTGGAACGGCGCCACGTTCGAGCGCATCAAGCGGTACGACATCCACCAGTCGATGGTGAAAGGCGTGGTGTTCGACCCGGCCAACAAGTTCTTTGCCACGGCGTCGGACGACCGGTCCGTGCGTATTTTCAGATATTACCGCAAATTAAACGACGCCAAGTCGGGTAACTACGAGTTCCAGATGGAGCAGATCGTCATGGAGCCGTTCAAGAAGTCGCCACTCACATCCTACTTCCGCCGCATGTCGTGGCTGCCCGATGGCCAGCACATTGCCGTCCCCAATGCCACAAATGGGCCTGTAACCTCTGTAGTGATCATCAACCGCGGCAACTGGGCCACGGACGTGTCTCTAATAGGTCACGAGGCGCCCTGCGAGGTGTGTGCGTTCTCGCCGCGGCTTTTCACGTTGTCCGGGGCGAAAACCAGCGAGATCAAGACGACTACTATCCTTGCTACTGGTGGACAAGACCGTACGCTTGCGATCTGGAGCACTGCGCTCGTGAAACCGTTGGTGATCGCGCACGACATCACGCAGAAGCCCATCACCGACATGGCGTGGTCTCCGGATGGAAAAACGCTTTTTGTGAGCTCGTTGGACGGCCTGATCACGTGCGTGCTTTTCACTGAAGATGAGTTGGGCACTGTGGTCGCGGGCGACGTCGTGGGGACACAGTTGGAACGGTACGGGGGAGACAGGGAGTCGACCGTCATGGTGGAAAGCGTCGACCAGCTTTTTCTCGAAAATTTGGCGAAATCCAGTGCGGTGGAAAGTGCGGTTTCGCAGAATCTTAAAAGCACGGGAATTCCACCAAAACAGGGTGTTTCCGCGCCGGTTTTCCAGGGGTTTTCGCCGCGAGAACAACCTTTCTCGCCGAAAATCACGTCTGGGGCCTCGAGCACGTCGGCAAGTCCGAAAAAGTCGAAGAGACCAGCGCAAACCGTGGTGTTGACGAAAAACGGGAAAAAGAGAGTGGCCCCCACGCTCATATCGACGTACTCGGGCTCGTCGGGCTCGTCCAATATCTCTTCCTCCAGAGGGTCCGGTCTGGCGGTGTCACTGGCCGAAAAAACGCACAAAACGTTCAAAATCGCATCGACACTTTCTCAAACCCCATACAAACTCCCGAAAATGGGCGTCCAGTCCGCCGTGCACGGTCTCCGGCTCGAAAACCACGTTAATTTGCGAGAAAACGGCGTGGAAAACGACCCAGATAATGATAACGAGGATATGGGTTTCGACGATCCGAACTCCAGCCTGTTGCAGACCTTAACCGCTGCAGGAATCCGGCTGAAGATGAAGAAGTTCCGTAAACAGCTCATGGACCGCAAATACCCGACGCCGTTCAAGAAAATCTCGAACTTGCCGGAGGTTTTGTTCTCTAACCAGAGCATGATGAATGCCGAGTTGGGAAGACTCATACAGAGCGACCAGGTCAAAATCGGAGAGAAAATGGGGGACACGGAAGTCGTGAATACCTCGAGTTTGGACTCTGTGGACGAATCTTTGTATTTCCGGGTGATTTTCCATGCCACGGAGCACGTGACTAGGGCGTACGAAAGTGGATGTCCGCTTTCCGGAAAAGCGGAAGAACAAGCTTCCATCCCTCTGAAATCTTCTAATTCTCGCGAAGTTTTGGAGGTTCTGAAAGTTCTGGAGGCTCTGAATGTCCTGGATGTTCTGGATGTTCTGCAAATTCTGGAGGACCTGAGACCTCTACGGTCTCTAAGATCTAGGACGGCCAGGAAAACTGTGGACACCGAGGAACCCATAAAACCATTGAGAGCTTCAAAACCCTTGAAATCGTCGAAATCTCTGAAATCTCTGAATCCTCTGAAATCTCTGGAATCCCTAAAATCTTCGAAATCTCTGAATTCTGAACATCCGCCTATATCGATGACCCGCTCGGTGATTGAAATCCGAAACGGGCCTTCGTGGCCAGAAGATGAAGAAATATTAAACACAGATCCCATTCAAAGAACAGATTTCCAGGACCCCACGCAGGTGATTGTCACCACTCAAAACATCCAGAGTCCCCAAAAGAGTGAAAACAAAGGCAATTCTGAAATCGGTGACAACTCTCAAAACCCTCAAAACTCGCCAAAGTCAGATTCCCAAAGAAACTACGTGCTTTACTTTCCCTTCAAAATCCAGCATGCTATTCCGATAACGATAGATCACGTGCTCTGTTTCTACGTCCTCATATCGTTTGATGGACTCACACAAATCATCAGGGCACACACAGGAAGCTATTTTTTCCCCTCGTTTGAACTAGGGGCAAATGTGGTAGCCCTGAGACAGAAAGGGCGGTATTTCATGGTTCTTACGAGTCTTGGCCAGGTTTTCTGCTGGAAGTTTCCACTGTTGGATGAGAAAAACGGGGCCCTAAATGGAAGGTTCGAGAAGGTGGTGAGCGGTGTTTCTGTGGCACCGGTGGTCAATGGAGAGACCATCATTTCAAGAGAAGAAGGGGACCTGAAAGATCTGAAAGATCTGAAAGTGGTAAAAACTGAAAATGGCAAGAAGAGTGAAAAGGAGTTAAAAGAGGGGAAAACCGAGAAGGACACGAAGAGTGAGAAGGACCTGAAGAGTGAAAAGGACCTGAAATCACATCCTGTTACAGTCACAATCGATACATTGAGCGACCTCGACATTGACGAAAGGGACGGGCTGCCGATAGTCGTGATGCAGAAAACCAGTGCTGTATACAAGTACTCTGCCGACTTGATGGTGTGGACAAAGATTGTCGATCCCTGGTATTTATTGGCGTATGAGCCCGAGGAGTTGGGCCACGTGACCACGCCGAATTTAGCGAGATCCCTCTTTTCATCTGTTTGTGACCTGAAACTCGAAAGTATCCAGAGAGGTAATGCCGGTAGTTACAAGTTCACCGAGGAAAACAAGGAGTTGAAATTGGTCATGAAAGAGAGGTGGGAGGAGCTTGCGGCGATGTAAAGTCGAACTTTAGATTGAAATTGGTGCCTAGGGATATTTGAAAGTCAAGACGATTTTGATGTTCTTTGAGTTTACAATGGAAGTCAATTCTGGATCAAGTGATCAAGTGGATTGTAACAAGTCACATGAATGTCCGAAATTGCCAGTATCAGTTTTTCGCATGAAGGGGTGGTCAGTTTGGACTTTAAGATGAACATTCACATCCAGTAGTCATGTATATAGGTAACCTTTTACCCTATTTCCAGTTCTGATCTTATGATATATATGCGGTGCTGGTATCCTTTTACATTTCACGATCCATAATGTTGTTCCTGGAGTGTATTCTTTGCTTTGCACTTTTATTCCTGGTTCTGCTTCGGTGGTGTTAAATGATATAATGTACGACATAAAATCCATGTGAAGTTTGATGTTTTTCATAGCTACCAATTTTGTAGTTATGAGATAGATGTAGTTTTCATCTATTTGCAATCAAATATTCGTCTAAGATCATGGCAATGAACATTATACAAACACGATGTTTTGTAGTTTTTGCATTTGATCAACTTACATGCCATTCACTCTCTACGTTATTTATCGAATCTTCAACTGGACCTTATACTTTTTTGGGCTAGGGAGGTAACTTTTGAGCTCCCCATTCATCAATGAATTTATCAAAAACAATACTACGGGTCCTTCCAGGGTAACCTCTCCTGGAATCCACAGTTCAAAGCTTCCCAAGAATATCGTTAATTGCACTTATATTGAAACCGTTTCAAATTATATAGCAACAGGCTCAGGAGATACCCTTTCTTTCTTCTCCTTCTTCTCCTCTTCTTTTTTCTCCTCCTTCTTTTCCTTCTTCTCCTTCCCCTCCTTTTCAGGTGTCACGTTCGCCTCCTTTTTCTCGTCCCTCTCCGGCCTTTCCACCCTCTCCTTCAATGCGAAAGTCGCCAAGGACGTCAAATTGCCCAACACGCTGTTCACGGCGTACATCCAGATCGTAAGGCCCATGCCCCCTCTTACTATAAACGGAAGCGCAAGACACCACTCGACAGTGTACGGAAAAACGCCCGCTGGGAACAAAAGCAACACCACTTTCCTGTACCAAACTCTGGAAAACCAGATAGGCGCCGAAGTGGCGGCGGCGATTGCAAAACTGACGGCCTTATTGATGAGTGCTCTTTCAGTAGATACTTCCTCTTTCAACGTGTTGATTTCCGCCGACAACTTGTCGAAAGTGCGGTTCAACTTGGTCCATTTCGCGTACTGGTCCTGTGCACTAATGGCCTTTCTCTCCTTGTTTGTCTTCACCAATAGCTGGCGTTTTTCAGCGAGTTCCTTGAATTTGGCATGGCCCATAATCGCTGCTACAGAAGTATATAAGGACCATGCAGAGTCGGCAATGGCGGTTTTCCCGAAAAAGCCGACGGCGTGCTTTATGAGAAGCACCACGAAGATGAACCCTAGAATGGTTTCCGGCTGGAGATCGAGAAACGACATGAAGATTAATGGGGTGAAAGTTGGTGGAATGGAGAATTGATAGAAGGTCGTGAGGCCAGCGGGTTGTGTGCAGGTCTGGGACGTGATTCTTGGGGGAAATTAGGGTCACGGTATTTTGGGACAGAGATCGAGTTTTTGAAAATTGTTGAATGTTTTGCAGATGTTTTGATACAGAGGTTTTATAATATTGCTTTGATTTTGAAACGTTCGGAATGTGATGGAAAAGAAGGGGGGTTTAAGCAGGAGGGTGTGGCCCTGATGGAATTAGGATACTACCAGTCAATAAAGAACGGTCAAAAAGTTTCGTTTTAAATTCCCAAAAAATTAAAGTTATTGAGTCATTTACCAATATCTCGATTCAAAGCTTCTATAACAATTATTTTAATTTCAAAAATTCCGAAATGTCACAAAAAATAATGGAGGTCTAAACGGGATATCTCTGGCCAGTGGCCCTGGTGGAAATTCGAGGCGCGTGTCACGTGACACACGCATCCTCACGTCGCCCTGCTCATCTGCAATACATCGATCCATCTACATAACAAGAACCACTCTAATCTACGGGATTTCTTGCCCAGGACATCTTTTCGAAAGCTTGGCTATTCAGATCGTGGAGCAGAACACACGGGTCTTTTTTTTCTGCAAAAAGGCCAGAGAAATACGCTTTTCATCCGCACTTCTATATCCCTGCTGTGTGCTACTAACCGCTCACATACACCACATTTGAGCCCCTGGTTCACCCCCTGAAAACACACAAAAACACAGAAAATTTCACAGAAACATGTCCACTGACCAGGAGGACGACTACGTGCCGTGGATCCAGCAATTCTGCAGCACTTTCGGCCACGACTACTTTGTCGAGGTGGCGCAGGACTTTATTGAGGATGATTTCAACTTGGCCGGCCTTTCCCTGCAGGTTCCGTTCTACAGAGAAGCGCTCTACACGATCCTCGACTACCAGGTAGAAACCGCCGAGACGGCTGCTGCCGGCGGCCAGAATTCAGGTACATCCGCGGCGAATTCCGGTGGAAAACGAGCAGAGTTGCCCAACAAAGTGCTTCTTCTGCGCCTGGCGGAGCTTTTGTACGGCTTGATCCACGCCAGGTACATCATTTCCAAGCCTGGAATGACGGCGATGGCCACCAAGTTCGAGCACCTGGAATTCGGCATTTGTCCGCGGTATCACTGCGATTCCATGCACCTTATACCCGTGGGTGCGACAGACATCCCTGGGCAAGAGACAGTGCGGCTCTACTGCCCCTGCTGCAACGACATCTACCTCCCGCTGAGCCTGAGGTACTTGAACATCGACGGAGCGTTTTTCGGCACGACTTTCCCGGGGCTCCTAGTCAAAATGTTCCCGGAGATAGAGTACCAGTGTAAGGTGCGAATCAAGAAGGTCGACCCGGAACTGACGGGGATCCGGCTCTTTGGGTTCCGGGTCCACGAGTCCAGTGCCACGGGGCCCAGAATGCGCTGGTTGCGCCAGTTTCCCCAGACGAAAGAGGAGAAGAAGGAGCTTCTGCAGTGCGAGTTGACCGTGCCTGTGGATGGGGTGAGTGATGTTGATGTGGACTCCGACAGCGGGGACGACGATCTGGATGACGACAAGACCATGGCGAGCGAGGAAAACTAGAGGTGCAGGGAAAATGGGGGAGAAGAGAGAAAGAAGAGAGATGAAAGATGAGAGAGCAAGAAGAGAGAAAGAAGGTAGAGAGTACTGGAGAGAAAGAAGGTAGAGAGTACTGGAGAGAAGGCTGCTTAGTGTTTGCATAAGTGGGTAAAGTCCTTTGACTCGTGCATTCTTAATTTAATCATTCGTTTAATTTACATTTTTGATATCGAAGAAGCGGATTCGGCCCATCTTTGTCGGAAATCCAGAGCGATGTAGACATTTCTCAGTTTCTCTTCTTTCTTATGCTTCTAGGGGTCTTATAATTCATGTGAGATAGCCACTTGACTGCTAGTTGACTACTTATCAGTATAAGCCGGAACTCCATATATTTCTGATTGTTTAAGAAAAGTGTTGTTTTGATAATCCCTGTCATTTGTGTATGAGGTTAATACGGGGCATTTGATGCCCTAAGATTACCTATAACATAACCTCGGCACTTGATGGTCTAAGATTACCCTATCTTTCTCAATAACTTCTGAAGAATTTATGGTGCACTGTTATTGAGCTGGACTGTTTGTGATAGTGGTTTTCGATGTATCCTGAAAATTTCAATTGAGTTTAAGAAGAAAAAGCGAAAAAAACGCCTCTCCTTTTTTTCGACTTCTCACCAGATGTCATCACGGTTGTTGGATCGGGGTTTTCGATGTACACAGCTGCAGTACAATTTTCAACCCAAGCTGAAGCAAGCAGTACACATCGCCCACATGTTCTGGGATTTTGTGCCGGGACTCATAGTTTTTATTGAAAGTGCCTGCCACCTGATAATAGCCAACCCGATAAGAACAAACCCAATAAGAACAGACCCAGTAAGAACAGACCCAGTAAGAACCAACAAAATAAGAACAAAAAATCAATGTCAATCGCGAGTGAGGTCTACTTCTATCACGATTACATGAACAGATATTAACCCTCGCGAAATTAGTGGGTCATCATCACCGGCTTGCCCTCCTCCCACTCCTTAATCCCGTTGGCAATATTCACCCAGTACTTCAACTTGATCGTCTCGATGATGAAGTCCTCCCAGGGTATAGGATTTTGCTGAAGTAGTGCATCTAAGATCTCCTCGGACGTTTCGATTCTGTCTGAATTCTCCTGTTCCAATTCCTCGAGATCAGCCTCCAGCTCCGCCGACTCCAAGGCCTCGTGGGCCTCCAAAACGGTCATAAGAAGTTCCTTGTAATTCAATGATTGTTCTTTGGAGCTCTGCTGGATATCTGCGATGAACTTCTTGGAGATGTCATCCTCAGTGATATCGACCTTCTCTGGATGGAGAAGCTTTAACGTGTATGCTGCCCTCATATAAGGATTACGTATGGTGGAGTACGCGTGGTTGATCGCCGACGACGCGGCGTCGGTGCCCAGATCATTCACGTTATCACCCACTGTATCTGCTGTATCTTTTACATCTTTCATATCTATAAACTCTCGATTTTCTCCGTTTTCACTCGAAATTTCTGGAGTAGTGAACACCGACGACCCCATCACCACGTCCGGGTGGTTCTGGCTCTGGAGCGCCCTGTACTCCCGTCTTAACCGCCGCAAATCTACTTGAAACAGATCTGAAGGAGGACCGCCGGAAGGAAACAGCTTCGGGAAGACCCGGAAAAGCGTGTCGCGGGTCACGTGCGTGGAATTAGCCCGGAATAAAAAGCGGGGAACGCCCAGAAAGGAAAGTCTCGCTCTGAACATCTCACAGGAAAGGTGGGGGTATATGATGGTGGATGGAAGTGATGAATAATGAACTGAGATCAGTATCTCGGATGATGTGCTGTGTGCAGGACAGAACGTGGGGCAAGAGCAAGCACAGTGGGGAAGTTATCTCCAGTATTTCGGGATGTATACGTGGATAATGCAATGTGTGTAATTCTTCAAATTTCCTTAATACACATGTCCGCTTCTTTTTTTTGTTGAATTGTTTTGTATTTCGACTTTCGTGCGCTGCAATGTCTCGTCATTAGTGCAACAGTGCAATGTTCTGATCTACAGAAAATAAGCAACTTCGAAGTCGCCAGCAGCTATCTCACTTGAGGAGCGCTCATTCTGCAATTGGAAGTTTTTTAGAGTTTCTCTTTTTTTTCATTTTAGGTGGTGGTGTTGGTTTTTCCGGAAGATCAGTGTCATGTGGTCATCAAACTTCTCAGCTGCAAAGTCTTGGATTATCTCCCGGTTCACGTTTAAGTCCATTGATTTGTACTAGCATAAGAGCTATGACCTTCCTTTTTAGTTTACTCTGATAGGTTAAAGTTTATATATGTTGGAAATACTCTTGTATTTTTCATTCATAATAAGAAAAGCCCTAGGTTTTTTCGGCCGAAATATCAACGCACTAATATTTCACCTACTCCTAGCTAAGTATAGCATGGATGTGTTTTTGATTCAAGTACTAATAAAATACACATAATAAACCCCTTTTTCATAACACATGTATATCCGATGAAACTAAAGGCGATCCATCTTTTGGGCTGTTGACAAATTAAATCTCAACACAAACTTGAGGTCAGGTTCGAATCATATGCGGTGATTCGTTACGTATCGAAAACACAGAGATGTGATCTCAGATTGGATTACAGCTTTTACGTATACCTGTTCAGTCTTTGAAATAAAATTGTAACTTTCGAGCTCGCTTTAAATCAAGGTTTTGAACAAAAAATATCTATTAATGGACTTAGGAGATTTTGCAGCAATGCGTATTCACAGTATATCGCCACGAAGACAATTTTTGAGAAGCCATCGACCCACTAAAGATATAATCGCCAAAGACATAATTTCTCGGTAATCGAGCTTCTGCGACTTTTCGGTTTGTCTATCAAAAAAAAGATAGCCTCGTTTCATCCTTCGAGAACACCCTATATTCTATTACTGTGTGAAATCTGACCTAAGGTCGACCAGAACTATACCATAAGATATCCCATTTTATATAATAGCTGCCGACAGCAGTTAGTGGCTCCTCCAAATCGTGGACTTAAAGTCAGAAAAATGGACGATTCGGCCTTTTTTCAAAAAAAAAAAAAAAAAAAAGAATCATACGTGTGTGAAGAAGCGAGATCCGAGCTCTTTCATGTACTCTTTCGCAACTGAGCATGAGTTTAATGGTTTCAAACTCACCAAAACAATACTTTGAGGATCAAATAAGCCCGTGTCTTCCTTTGTAATAAATGTACTCATTAGAAGGGAGCTTAAAACTTACCCCCTGAGTCGAAAAGCTGTAGAGCTAGGCATGAAATCTATAACACAACGCGAGGCCACATCTAACGGATCACCCTAAAATAATTCAGACCTTTTTTGTTAATTAACTACGTGTTGAATTACATGTCCCAAGGGAAAAAGCCATGAATTCATAAGACGAGGTAAATTTGGGGAAAGGCTAGTAACAAAGATTCTTGCTTGGTGGTGTTAGTCCTTTTTTTAATCCTTGAAAGTGATCTTGAAGAGTGATTGCTCACCATATATCACCCATTCTACCTGCACAAACCACCGACTCTTTTCTTGCAAAGCAATCTTTTCAGAATCTGGAGAGAAAAAGAAGCGAGAGTTCGAAAAGCAAGAGTTTGAAAAGCAAGAGTTCGAAACTGGAAACCGATCTTTTCAAGTACTGGTGGTTGTTGGTAATCAGCAGCAAGCAATCTATTAGCACAGCTTCGCGAAGAAAAAGAACATCAAGACGTCTTATTTAATCACCTACCTGTCAAAGATGAACCCTCGGAATTGACAAATGGACGAAAAAAAAAGAAAAATAGAGAATGAAGAAAAAGACATGAAAAGCTCAGATAGAATAAAATAAATAAAAAAACTCGATCACCATGAAAAAGTAAATATAAAAATGCTCTTTCTTCCCTTCGCCGCAACGTGATTGCGCGTCGTTTTTCTGGGCCGCGCACGCCGGTGTGTTGTCCTCAACAGGTGATTTTCCAGATCCAAGACCTTCCAAACCCACGGTCCATCGGAGCATTTTACGCTTGAAATCTCGGAGAAAACAAAGAGAAAGAAGTATAAGTGAAAAACTCATCCACTCTTTTTTCTTGCCACTTCTCGCCCCGCGTCTGAATCCCGAACACGCCCGTCGTTTTTGTGCCCTTCTTTGAGCCTACCTGCTTAGTGACGGTATTGTGATTCTGTATCCCGTCAAAACACGGACTTTCGTTCTTTTTCCGACTGGAAAGTTATATAAAAAACGAGAAAAGTTGCAAGACACGCCAAACACGGCCATTTGCTTGATACCTATCAAAATCGGTCGGACCATAGCTTAATACGCGCCCAATAATCATAGCTATTAAGCATAGCTATATAGCATCCCCTTCCATTTCCACCCCCTCTTTTTAACCCTATTTTCACACACCATGGAGTTCGAAGAGGCCGAAGATATCAACGGCGTGCGGTTCGCATGGAACTCGTTCCCTTCCACGAAAGCCGAGGCCGCCAAGATCGTGATTCCTACCGGTGCACTCTACACGCCTTTGAAGTACAGAGAGGACCTCCCCATTGCCGCGTACGACCCCTGCTACTGCCAGAACGCGCTGTGCCGCTCGGTGTTGAACCCGTACTGCTCGATCGACCCCACGGGGTTCTGGATCTGTCCTTTATGTGGCACCAGAAGCCAATTGCCTCCTCATTACCAAGGAATCACCCAGGACAACTTGCCGCTCGAGTTGAGCCCCCTCTCGCTGACGATCGAGTACATCACCGCGAAACCGGTCAAACAGCCGCCGATCTTCCTCTTTGTCGTGGACTTGTGCCAGGACGAGGACAACTTGCAGGCGTTGAAGGAGACGTTGGTGATCTCGTTATCGTACTTGCCCCCCAACGCGTTGGTCGGCTTGATCACTTACGGCACCATGGTGCAGGTCTACGACTTGGCGCTGCCCACGATCCGCAAGTCGTACATTTTCCGCGGCGACAAGGAGTACTCGGACAAGCAGATTGGCGAGATGTTGAACAAGCCCGTAGCCACGCAGCCGGGCCAGATGGTCATGCCCAACTCGTTGCACCGGTTCTTCTTGCCCCTCGAGGACGTCGAGTACCAGTTGACGAACCTCTTGGAGAACTTATCCGCAGACCCCTGGGCCGTGGCTCATGGCGATAGACCTTTAAGGTGCACTGGTGCGGCAATCAACATTGCCACGACGCTTCTCGGCGCCTCCTTTGCCGGATTCGGGGCTAGAATCTTCTTGTTCTCCGCTGGCTCTTGCACGTTATCCCCCGGGTTGATTGTGGGCAGCAAGCTCAAGGAACCTATTAGATCGCACTCCGATATCGATAAGGACAACGCCAAACACTACAAGAAGGCGGTCAAGTTCTACGAGCAGGTCTCTGCCAAAGCAGTGAAAAACTCCCACACCATCGACTTGTTTGGCGGGTGTCTTGACCAGGTGGGCTTCTTGGAAATGAAGTCGCTTTGTAGTAAGACCGGCGGAGTGTTGCTTCTTTCCGACGCGTTCACGACCTCCATCTTCAAGCAGTCGTTCCTCAAGTTGTTCAACAAGGACCTGGACGACTTCTTGTTAATGGGCTTCAACGCCACGTTGGACATCAAGTGCTCGCGCGAGTTGAAGGTCAGTGGCCTCATCGGTCACGCGTCTTCCCTAGGCGTGAAAAACAGCAGTGTTTCCGACAACGAGGTGGGCATTGGCGGCACCACGCAGTACCGCGTGTGTTCTCTCTCGCCGCAGCACTCGTACGCGGTGTTTTTCGACGTGGCTAACACCACGCCGTTGCCCCCAAATGCCCAGTCGTACATCCAGTTCATCACGCACTACCAGCACTCTTCCGGCACGTACCGCATGCGGGTGACCACCGTATCGAACGTGTTGACGGCCGACGAGCAGATGTTGGCGCAGTCGTTCGACCAGGAGGCCGCGGCGGTGTTGATGGCACGGGTCACGCTCTACAAGTCTGTACAGGACGACGGCGCCGACGTGTTGCGCTGGATCGACCGCATGTTGATCAAGTTGTGCCAGAAGTTCGCCGACTACAGGAAGGACGTGGAGGAGTCGTTCCGGTTGCACCCGCAGTTCGCGTTGTACCCGCAGTTCATCTACTACTTGAGAAGATCGCAGTTTTTGCAAGTTTTCAACAATTCTCCGGACGAGACCGCGTTCTACCGCCACATCTTGATGACCGAGGACACCAACTCGTCGCTCATCATGATCCAGCCCACGTTGACGGCGTTCGGGCTCGACCTAGAAGAGCCCGAGGCGGTGTTGTTGGACTCCGTGTCCATCAAGGACGACCGCATCTTGCTCTTGGACACGTTCTTCCACATCTTGATCTACCACGGCCGCACCGTGGCCCAGTGGCGCAAAATGGGGTACCAGGACCAGGACGAGTACGCGGACTTCAAGCGGCTTTTGAACGACCCGAAGATGGAGGCCGGCGAGCTTTTGGTCGACCGGTTCCCGTTGCCCAGATTCATCGACACCGAGGAAGGCGGGTCCCAGGCCAGATTCTTGTACTCGAAGCTTAACCCTAGTACTTCGTACAACTCGCAGGAGGTCGCGTCGGGCGCCGTGGTGCTCACGGACGATGTCTCCTTGCAGGTGTTCATGTCACATTTGCAGAAGTTGGTTGTTTCCGGATCCAACTAAAAGGTGGGAGGTGAGGGTTCTTATAAAGGCTGAACTATATACAAGTAATACAGATTCTTTAGAACCGTTGAGGGTTGTATGTGTTTTGAAGAGTTGAGGGCTAGGGGGAAGGAGAAGGGGGAAGGAGAAGAGGGAAGGAGAATGGGCTGGGGTTTCTTTCATATCGATCATGTCTCTCGATTGTAAGTTCAGTTGCTTGACCGCAAACAACCAACAGATAATGGTGATGATTTTATAAAGAATGCTGACGCTTTTATGGAAAATAATAATGCTGTCATTGAAAACTGTGATGCTTAAATGAAGAACGGTGATGCTTTTATAAAGAAAGGTAATGCTTTTATAAAAACTTACAATGTTTTTCTAAAGAATAGTTATGCTTTTATATCATCTCCAGCCGTAGATGGAAGCATCGAAGAAGCAAGCACGGCTCAAGAGACACAAATAAGTATCAAACATCTACAAGATAAAACTACGAGGGTTCTACGTGAATATTGACGGTAAGTTCTTCAAGCGTGATCATAACGACATGAAGCAAAATGAACGCCACTGCCATCCATCGAAGTACATAAAGAAATAACTTGTAGAATCTCAACTGTACATCGGTAGCTTTAGCACCGTTGCTGTCCTTTCCATGCAAGTAACCTATCTCCAAGTTTTGGCATTTGGCACTGCTGAACGGACTTGAGAATGGAGTTATCCAATTTCTCTTCCTTGATCTCCCCTTCGGTCTCCTCGAAGATGTTTCTAATCTCAGTCACAATGTTTTTTACTCTCTTAAAGTTCTAAATTGACTCTAACTCGACCCAACCTCCAGTTCCCATTAACTTTCTCAAAAACACGTCTCTGATCAAATTGTCCAAAACAACGTAGTAGTTGATTTGCTGGGTCAAACTTTCGTGCATTTATGGCTGACTCACGAAATTACTTTCCGAAGATCAGTGAATCATCCATGCTTCTGCAACCACTTTTTTTTCTACAGGGCATCTTTCTAGAGGCACAAATACCTGATTTCCAGTATACTAACGTCCTCTTTCCCTATTTTATTAGATCCAAAGATTAAAAGGGTGCTCCAAAGTTACCTTCTATGCCCAAAAACTGGACAGGTGTACTTCTTTTGTATGCATAAATAAACACGTTAAACCTCTAACCCAACTTGAGGTAACATCTAGAGACTTGCCTACGATGAATCCGACCTGACCTTCTTTGTGTTGACATTAAACTTGCCAACTATGCAATAAATGGACCGCTTTTCACGCTTTTCCGAACTGTCTAGGCAGTAAAACTGGAAGCAGTTCACCCAGAAGACTTTTCCGTTACTTTTCCTAATATACGTTTCGGACGGTCTTGAAGTTTTACTTAAACAATCAATTCAATCTTTTCAAGTTATCATATGAGGTTTCAGTTGGTGCTAACATCTCTCCGAGATTCAGAGTACTCGAGAAACCAATCTCTTGCTATCACTGTTTTGATACGTCACACATATCATATAAGCAAATCAGAACATGTTGGTTTACAGAAATTATAACAATAGAATACGAGAAAACAACTTGATGAAATACCAACACTCGAATCAATTGTTGGAAGATTCATTTGTTGTTCAACTGAAAATCGACATCGGAGTGATAGTCTACCAAGAACAAAAAAAAAGAGTATCACTCAACATATCTGGAAGGATAATACAACAAAATGCATAGTGAACAATCTTGAACAATCTTGAACTGCTTCCAGCTTTACTACCTAGGCTGATTCCTTAATTGTGGGAAGCGGTTCATCCTTTGGGTAGTTGACAAAGTTCATTTCAATACTTCGTTGAGGTTATGTGGAATCATGGAAAGTGAATTGTTACGTGTGACCTCGAAATGATTTAAGATTTCATGTTAATTTCGAATCTTCAATATATAGTTGAGGTCAGGCCGGAATCATTTTAGAAAAGTTTGTGAGATATGACCTCGATTTGGACTCAACGTTTTATGTATGGCTGTACAGCTTTTGGGCTTAGAAGGTCACTTTTGAGTTCTCCTTTAATCAATGTCAATGGATCTAACAAAAACAAAAACCATTGTATCCATAAAAATCCTTTTCTCCATAACATCAGCTGCTCTATTGATGTTTGTTGAAGATGCTCACAGAAATTGTAACTTTAAATTAGGAGAAACTTCTTAACTAAGTAAAGGTTACGGAAAAAATTGGGAAAATGTTCCATGAGGATATCTCGATCATTATGTGCATGTTAAATATCGTGTTTCTTAAGCCCTGGACTCGTTTAATTAATGTGCAGCACCAAATCTGTTTTCGTCCTGCATATGACGCACACGGCCGATATATCGAGCCTCACCATCCAAAGACTTTACCTACTTATCCACTCTTTTCTCCTAATGACGGTCCCACAAAAACTCACAGCCGGTATGTGTATATGAGAAAAAAGAGAAGCTTTTAAGATATGAGTCACGTGTTTTTCCCTGAGAAAAGAAGCGTGGTCCATCGATCCTTCCCCTATTCTCGCCATTCCAGGGTCTCCAAATCTGTCTAAACTCCTCAAAACAACTCCGAAAACTTCCCGAAAAAGACACTAACCATCAGACGAGATCGCGCTTTACGACCGCCAGATTAGGCTTTGGGGTGCAGACACGCAGCTCCGGTTGCAGTCGGCCAAAGTCTTGGTCATTAATCTCGGGGCTATCGGCACGGAAACAGTCAAGAACTTGGTTCTAGGCGGCATCAACTCGATCGAGATTCTCGACGGCTCGGTCGTGAAAGAAGAGGACTTTGCCGCGCAGTTTTTCCTTCCCAACGATGAAAAAATCATCGGCGAACAGAAACTCCCGCACGTGATCGCCGCGATCAAGGAGCTCAATACCAGGGTCCATCTTCTGACCAAGACTTGTGACATTTCCGAAGTCGGGGCAGAATATTTTCAAGATTTCCACCTTGTGATCGCCACGGAGCTCAGTAAACCCGAGCTTTTGCGTGTGAACGAGATCACGCGGTCCCTCAAAATCCCATTGTATGTATCTGGCCTTCATGGAATGTTCGGGTACATTCTCACCGACTTGGTCGAGCACAAATCCGTCAAGGACCTCGAAAAAGGAAACCAGAGCCGTGTGGCCGGGTCGCAAATCAACGGGGTGAAAACCATCACGGATGTGCAGCAGATTGAAAAGGATAACGGCAAAGAACGCGTCACTGTGATTGATCAGTACGTGCCACTTTCACTGATATTTTCGTCCACGAAATTGCCCTCTCAGTTGAGCAGAAGACAACTCAAACGGCTTTCTGGCGCGTTGCCCCTTATCATGGCACTTTTCGAGATCCCGCGTCCTGAGAATGTCGAAGAAACAATTGACGAGAAATCATTGGAAGATATACTGAAACGGATCTGCAGCACGTTCCTGCTTCCCGAAACCGTCGTCACCCCCGACTACTTGGCCGCCTTTGCCGCTCAGGCATACACGGAGTTTTCGCCTTCTGCTGCCATTCTCGGGGGCATCTTGGCCCAGGATGTCATCCAATTCTTTGGACAAAAGGATAGTCCAATCAACAACTGCCTTGTGTTTGACGGGCTTCTGTCTGAAGTTCCCATCTACTATCTTTAATAGTGAATCACCCTTTCTAATGCACACTCTTTCATGCACCTTCGGACATGCCCATAATGTTTGCACATATCATTTGCGCGTTTTCAAAGCAGTGTCTTTGATGTACCTGTCGTATGCAAATTCTCGAAAGCAATGTCGTTGATGCACATATTGTATGCACATTTTCAAAAGCCAATGTCGTTGATGCACCTATCGTGCACTCGGGGTCATGCCGCGCCCCTTTCTCTTTTTCAAGTGGGAGGTCTCCTTCAAGTATGCCAATGTATTTGCAAGCTTCACCCTGACGGCCTTGTTTTCCTGCTGCGCCGCGCGTATCTTCTCAAGGAGCGCCTGTCTCTGTCCCTGAAACTCCTTGTCTGCAGCCTCCTCCTGGTCCTGCAAAGCAGCGAGTTTCTTTTGCTGCACATGGATGACGTCCGTTGTTTCTGCAACCTGCGCCTCCAGCTGCACGATTGCCGTGGCGCAGTTGGCCGCCTCCTTGTGCATGTAGCTCTTTTCTTCTGCTTTTACTTTGAGTGCCGCCACGTGTCCTTTCACGTCCTTCTGCAACTCCCATATCTTAAGCTGCCGTTCAATAAACTGTTTTTTTGTTGCGTTCCCGGCGTACTCCGGCACCTCCTTAATATCACTGATTTCCTTTTGGAGACGCGTGTGCTTCTCTGCCAACTCTGCGTTCTCCTGGCTCCGTCGGTCAATCTTTTTCTGGGTAACCTGTATTCGCTGTTCTGTGTGGTCCACATCGTCGATAATCAGGGCCAACGATTTCTTGATGTCGACTAGCCGGCGGCCCACCGACCTCTGCTTGTCCGGCATATTGAATGCCTTGTACGAGTCGTACTCCTCCTTCAACACTGCAAGTTCAGTGTACTCTGCATTGAGTTCCGCAAGGAGCAAATGGGACAAGATCGTATCGTCTTTATTCTCACTTCTATCTTTGGAAAAGTGCGTGTGGATCCCGCTGAGTGTCTTGGAATCGTTTCTCAATGGATTCGTAATATAGTCCAGCTGCAACCGCTTTGTTTCGTAGTACGTTTTGCGTTTTTTGCCCAGATTTCCACCGGAACTTTCACTCGAGTCATATGGCGTATAATGGTAGACGACCTCGGTCAATAATGAGCGCTCGACGTCCGAGGGCAGAAAGGTGGGTATTTTGCTAAGTTCGGGCAAGGGCCACGGTGGGAAAGTGCGGGTTCTTTCGCCCAAAACCTGGTCGAAAAACGTGTGCGATAAGTACTGGAGGTTCTGGTTGTAGATCGGGTACAAATCCGGCGGCAAGTTGCCGATCTGGTCTCGTAAGCACACGAGCGACGAGATGAGGTTGTAGAGGTGGTTTTTCGCGTCCTTCGCGTCGTTCTCGTCGTTCTTCCCGCTGTAGAACACGAGAGAATGTTCTATGGATAACATGGGCACGAGACGTATAAATACCGCGGGAGTTTCGTCGGGAAATCGGTTTTGTGCACGGAGACCACTCAAAAACGACAGGCTCGGGTCCGCCGTGCAGTCTAGAGCCAAGATGGCGTCGAATCTCGTGGCTTCTAGGGGCAAATCGTGGCGGGTAATGTTGCCATCACTAGGAATCATGTGGATGGTAGTACTGGGCGGCTCCTTGCCGGAAAGCTTCGCAGATTTCGCCAGCTCCTTCTTCACGCTGTTGCCGACGTACCGCACCACTGTTTTCGGGCCGGTGCACCCCCAAAGAAGCGCCTCCGTCAAGTCAAAGCACCGGGTGTCGTTTTTCAACACCACGGCGACGTGTTTCGGCGAGTTGTGGGCAGAATTCGCCGAAAAAACGTTCACCACGTTGCGGAGCACGCCGAACTTGCCGCTGGTCTCGGCCAACTTGGCCGGGAGCTCCTTGGACGCGAGGTTCTTCGGCATGTAGTGCCGGATTAGGAGGTATGGGTGTGTGGCCACAAGCAGGCAGTTTTCCACGCAGATCCGGAGCGATTTCGCAATGAGGTCGGTGGTGTCGTCGGTCTCGCAGTACTTGAGAATGTCCGGGTAGTGGAGCGACACGATCTGGTCGGTGAGCTCCTTCTGGAATTCGAACATCGGGGTGGCCAAGTTATACTCTCCCGAAGTGTTGAGTTCATCTAGATGTAGCGCCACAATGGGCGGCTCGGGGGTCCCGTCGAGAATGCTGAGCAAGTCCATGGTGTAGAGGAAGATGCAGAGTGTGTGTAGGAAAAAACCAGGATGTTTTTCGTTTAGATTTGGGGGATTTACTGTGGGCAGAAGCGGACTTAAAGATGGGGCTATTTTTTGTAAATGAGACTTTGGATTGGTATTTGCGCGCGTAGATAGGGCTGGTGCGTTGTGTGCAGGATCTGCGGGTTTTGTGGGCCATGTGCACTCTCTTTTGGGTGCAAAATATGGCGAGCGTTAAATATATACATGTTTGCATCTGGGATAAGGTGATGAGAAAAAGGTTCTGCTACGGTTAGAAAATGTTCGGTAAGGAAGGATCTCGCATGTTTTTATTTTTCATCTATTTTTATTCATTTTTATCCATTTCTTCTTTGGAATCGCATGCGTTGAGTGGGCTAGGAATTATAACAGACTCATACTAATTGTCAGGCTCGCGTAGCGCAAAAGTACTGACTGTTCATAGTTTTGAGTAGACTTCTGGGTACATTGTTTGAGTAAAAGACAACTGATCTTTTCTTCATCTACATGATAAATGATCTAGTATTTATAATAAATGGATCTAACAAATAAAAAAATACCTGGAACTGGGAGGAACGATTCAATCAGAAAGTGAAGGCATTATCCTGCATGACGCCTCTTTAATACATTTCAGAGCATACATAAAATAGACCTGAGACATCTCAGAATTGATCTTTTTTGGTCTTTAGGTCAAGGTAAGCATGAAATAGAGAATCTATACTATTTCCAAGAAACTGTCTAAGTCTGGGATCTTCCGAGGACGATCCCAGGTCCCTGGTACTAGTATTCTAATTCCATGGTATGCTAACACTCAGAGTTTCGACTGGAAAAACCAGAGTCACTCCAAGTCGTCCAATTCCTCTCCTTAATTTGTTTGTTTGGTCATCAACTATCATTGTATTTTGCAAAATATTTAAAGAAAAAAGTCTCCAAAGATTTCAATTTAAATTTCAACACGAAGTTGAGGTCAGGTCAGAATCATGGAAGGTGATTCGTTAGGTGTGACCTTGAAATAGGTTAGAGGTTTTAGGTATAGCTGTACAGCTTTTTGGGCTAGAAGAAAAGAAAGAAAGAAAGAAAGAAAGAAACAAATAAGGAAAGAAACAAGGAAGGAAAGAAGGAAGGAAATAAGGAAAGATACGAGACACATGAACAGAGGGAAAGACGAGAAGCAGGAAACTAGAGGGAAGGTCTAATACAAAGCTTTAAAACGAAGAAAATCAAGCGTTTGACCTATTTTGAAAATCCTTTATTAGCGCCCTGGGGGTAGATCTCTCGTTTCGGAAAAGAGAGGACGTTGGGTTCACCAATTCCTCTAATCAATTCGCAACGCTCATTTCTCTCTTCTGCTTTAGAGATCTAGAGGTTTTTGAGAGGTAGAGAGTGCGGAGTTGTACTTTAGACATATTGGATCCCCAAGCCCTTACTAAACTCTGTCTGTTCATGTATATCTGTCCCACCTTCTGTCATCCGTACTTCACCTCTACTCCACTTCATAAACCCCATTTTATATTTAAGGCAAACAAACATAATCATGGGATTGAAGGAAGAGGGCCAGACAAGAACTGATGGAGTAAAGTCGGGCCCTCAAAGCTAATGAATATCGACACCCGAAAAGCATAGATCCTGATGGTTTGTAGCCTGTAATTAAGATTTCGATATCTTTTCCAAGGCCCTAGCCAGGGTTCCAATATTGGTCAGAGTAGTATAAGAGTTGGATGTCCTTTTCAGAAAGTGAGGATTCCCACTTTGGACATGAGTCTCGACACTTGAATAGAGTCATTTTCTGTTTCGAAGTTCCCCACCGATTCCCTGATCCGTTTCAGTTCTATTTGCTTTAATCTTCTTCCTTTCAATCTTCTTTCTTTTGAACTTCCTCCTTTCAATCTTATTCCTTTCAATCTTATTCCTTCCAACCTTATTCCTTTCAATCTTTCTCCTTTCAATCTTTCTCCTTTCAATCTAATTCCATTCAATCTTATTCCATTCAATCTTATTCATTCCATTCAATCTTTCTCCTTTCAATCTTTCTCCTTTCAATCTTCTTTGTTTCAATCTTATTTCTTTCAATCTTTCTCCTTTCAATATTCTTCCTTTCAATCTTCCTCTTTCAATACTATTCCTTTCAATCTTCTTCCATTCGATCTTTTTACTTTGAATCTTCTTTCTTCCAATTTCAGTCTTTCTCCTTTCAATCTTATTCCTTTCAATATTCTTCCTTTCAATCTTATTCATTTCCATCTTCTTCCTTTTAATCTTCTTCCTTTCACTCTTCCTCTTTCAATATTATTCCTTTCCATTATTCATTCTCCTCTATAAAATCATACTTTAAACCCTAAGCTAATGCCCACGCCCTCAACGTTCTGTCCCAGCCGCAGCTAAGAATCTCCTCTCCGTCACATCTGATCTCACAGCTCACCACCCGATCAGTGTGGCCTTCCAAAGTGGCGATCTTCACCCAGTTATCTGCAGACCATACCTTGACAGTATTATCGTAGGAAGAAGTCACGAGACACGTTCCGGATAATGAAAGAGCTTGAGGGTTCTCGTCGTTCTCGTCGGTCACGGGAAGCGAGAGAGAAGAAGCGGTGGTTTTCTCAGGACTTTCTCCCGAGTCGTTATCCACTTTTTTCCCTAGACTACCTTTTAAAAACCTTACATCGCTGACGATCTTGGTATGTGCCGGGATCAGAAAAAGCTCACTTCCTCCGCCTTTCCCCTTTCTCAAGTCCCATATTTTGACAGAGTTGTCCCCGCTTCCAGTAGCAAGATGGTACCCGTTTGGAGAGAAGTCCATGGAGTATATGCCCTTCACGTGACCCTCGAAAGCTGCGATTTTCCGGCCGCTTCTCAAGTCCCATAGGAGGCCAATGGCGTCCAACCCTCCTGTAGCTAGTAATCCTCCATCGGGGTGAAATGCCATCAGATACACTTCCTTGGAGTGGCCCTCCTGCTCGTAGATCTCTGTTTCTGGTTTCTGCACGTCCCAGAATTTCCACGTCTGGTCGTATGACGTGGTAGCGAAATATGAGCCCTCGGGGTGGAAGCCGACCTGGGCAATGCGCTTAGTATGGGCGGCCAAGGTCGACGCAACAGGCGTCATTTCCGTGACCTTTTTCTCGGGCACAAACGCAGAAGTATTGATGGAAGTTTCCTTTCTTTTTCCATCTGGTTCCCCGCTTTGGGCCCCGCTTTTTACAGCATTCTCCCCCCTAGCAATATCCCACACGTTGACTCTTCCCTCAGCACCTCCAGAGACCACCAAGCCCTCCGATTTCGGGCTCCAGGCAAACGTGGCCATCTCGGAATGGTACCCTGCCGGCAGCGCGTGCGTCTCCTCGTAAAAGCCACTGCTGTCCTTCTGCAAAACGTGCAATTTCCCCGCCCAAGAGCTGCATGCCACCCTTGTTTCTGTGCTATTATAACGGACGCGGCTGAGCATGCGCTGGTTGCCGTGCATGGTGTAGGAGCCAAGGAGCTCGTACTTGGAGATCGTGTCTGCGATATTCCGCCGGTGTTTAAGGATTTTCGTGAAGTTTAGCGTGGATGTCTGTGCCTTTTGTGTCGATATACGTAAAGAGGCCCTGGAGACCGAGCTTTCAAGCAATTTTTCCCGGATTTTCGCGAGATCATCGTGCCCGGGGGTGTAGAACTCGTCATCGCTTTCTTCGTCTTCCGCAGAGTCCATTTCCACGTCTTTTTCCCCGTTTTCTATGGCGTTCTGTTCACTCAAAAGAGCACTAAGTCTCGCTCTTCGTTCCCGATTGCCTTCTCCAGATAACGCCACAGGGTGGCCCATTTTTCGGAGCAACACACGCACTTCGATGTCATCAGAGGTCACTGGATTTGTTCCATTGTTTTTTTCATTAGGATTATTTGTGTGTGGGTCGTTTATCACGGGTGCAAAATTGAACAGCATGAGATGGGATGATGTGTGGAGAAAGTAGTGAGCAACGGTCGCGTCGGCCCTAAAAAGATGGGAAAAAAGATGGAGTTAGGGCCGCGCATTAATCAGGCGTGTGAAGTATATGAAGAGAGAATTTAGAGGGAGAGGTTTTTGGGGATTAGAGCGAGAAATTTTAAAATTAAATACCAGGTTTGGTTTCGTGGTATTTTTTTTCCCGGAAGACGTTTTTTTCGAAAGATTTTAGGCCGATTTGGGCTGGATGTCTGGGGGTATAAATGTGGTTTGACGGGTTTTTTTTTTGGGAGGATTGGCTGGGCCCAGCGCCAACCGGGGCCAAAAGTGAGACTCTCACCACTGTATCCGAACACGTTAATATAAATGAGAAATTCTAGATATCCATAATTTTGAGTGCAATGATGGGGGAGATTTGCTTTCGGATCACTTTCTTTCATATTTTTCACTAAACAAATAGAAAAAGAAAATCAATACCAAAATGTCACAGGATTCTCCAAAACTTTTCAGTGTTGTTCCTCAACTAATGATCTCATCAGAACTAGCTGACAAAAACCTGGCCCCAAATCTCAGCCCCACGGCCCTGGAACCGTGTGAAATCTGTTTATTTTTTAATACAGTTGAAAACTGGCGAGCAGTGGGTTTTCAGCTGGCGCGGGTTTTTGGAAACATTTCTGAAGATATTCGGTATGAGCTGGGCTTCTCAATCTAAAAAAAGCACCTTTCATGGCGTCGTGGTCTTAAATTTCGTGTATATCTAATATTTTGTTTTGTATAGCTTTCTTAAGATAAGTACTTCCGGTTGCGGCCACACCATGCAGGAAGCACTATTTCCCGTCCGATCAATGTTAGTTAAGCTGCATAGGGCCACACTGAGTAGTGTAGTGGGAGACCATATGCGAAATTGTGGTGCTGCAATCTTTTTCTTTTTTGATAGAGTTTCAGAATAGAATGCTGATTCTGTGAGTGAAACAATCTCTCTAGTGTTTTCAATCGTTTAACAATATCAAAATATCATCGGACGTTTTTTAAAAAAGAAATAAATCGTACTATAGGAAAAAAATCATCTCTTAAAAGCTCATAAATACGTCTGGAGAACGCACTGAGTATCGAGAGACTCCCGTATTAAATACGTTAAGTTTCTTTAAAGAAACCCTGGTCTCTCTTCTTCACACTAGCCATGTATGAAAGCTACGGCTTTAGAGTCAATTATAACACGACAACTTCTCTATTTTCTTTCATTAATGTGACTCACTTAGGCTGACTCACTTGGGCTGACTCACGTCTCGCTCCAATCGCGTATCTATATAAGGCGCGCATAATCCGTGGGGTATATATCAGGACCTGAACCATCTCATTCATTCAACCACATAGATCTTCCCAATTGCGAAGAGAATATTCCTTCGAACTCTTTCATTTTTTCTAGACAGCAATTTAAACGATGCCCACCTTCAAGCAAGTCGACGTGTTTCTGGCGGAAAAGTATAGGGGCAATCCCGTGGCGGTTTTTTTCGATGCAGATGGCTTGACCACAGAAGAAATGGCCACAATGTCGGCGTGGACGAATCTTTCGGAAGCGACGTTTGTGTTAAAAGCGACGGACGAAAAAGCAGATTACAAATTGAGGATTTTTAGCTTGGACCAGGAGCTTCCCTTTGCGGGGCACCCCACTGTAGGAACGTGCCATGCGTTATTGGAGAGCGGTTTGATCTCCCCCAAAAATGGCAAGATCTACCAGGAGTGTGCCGCTGGGATCGTGGAGTTGACCGTCCAGGACTCCCGGATCCTGTTCCAGTTGCCATATGCGAAAAGACGCGATTTTGGCGAAGCTGACGTGCAAAACGTGTTGAAAACCATAGGCGCTTCTACTTCTAAGGGTGCGGCGGCCTACGACGTCGGGCCCGTGTGGTTTGTGGTGCAGTTGGAAAGTGCAGATGAGGTTTTATCACTCAAGCCCGATTTTTCCGCTGTTTTGAAAATTTGCAAGGAGTTAGGGGTCGCTGGAATCCAGACATTAGGTCGTAGAGAAGGAGAGGGGAACTATGAGACACGCACGTTTGCTCTGGGCTGTGGGGTGGACGAGGATCCCGTTTGCGGGTCGGGGTCGGGCGCCACGGGTGCGTTTCTAAGAGACGAGGAGAATTTCAGGGGAACTGTCAATATTCGCCAGGGGACAGTTTTGAATAGAAATGGAAGTGTGAAAGTGGACGTAGGCGACAACATCAGTGTGGGCGGAGAGGCAGTGACCACAATCAGAGGGGAATACTAAAGGTGGACGTGTTGATATTAGAAAAAATAAACGTTTCTTCAAGTTGAATAGTTTCAGCCATGGGATAATATGAGACACAGTATAATATGAGTCATGGAATAGACAGAATAGAAAGACGTTGGATGATAATACGAGTTCTAGAGGAAAACAGGACTTAGCTCTGAAAAATGAATGCATTCAAGGTTTTTGTGATGTTTTGGGTCTGCTCTTATGGAACCTTCGCCATTCAATATATCTGTTAGGTGATCCAAATGGGAAGACTACGCGGTGTAATGTGAGAAGCACATATAAACTTCTCCTTTTTTCTGTAGTACCTGACTTATCATTAGATATTTTTTCAGAGAAACATTGAGAAACATTGTTTTACAGGAAAAGAAAACCATCCTTTACTTAGCTATCCAAAAGCTCATGAACGCGTCCGGATAATGTAATGAGTATCGAGAACCTCGAGCTTTTCCAAACCCTATTCTCTACTCTCCACATTATGGTCAATCCGCTTCCTCGGATAGACCTTTGACTACTATGTTTCAACCTCGATTTTAATATTACCGGACTTATTCTCTCTCACAATCTCGGTATAAGCAAAAGGCATCGAGTTTCACTTCGCCTTACACTTTATAAGAAATACCATTCTCGAAGTCATGAGAAGCCATGCGGAAGGTTCGTTTTTCTTTTTATGTTTGGAACGAGAGATTCTTCAATTGGAAGACTGTCTCCCCTCGCCTTTCGAATTTAATCCTCAAAGTATTATAATCTAGAAGAAATCTCGTAAATTACTCCATCTTATAACTCAATTTCGCAGCCAATTAATCACCTCTACTTAACTAAGGTACACCTCATCTGCACCTCCTTTAACGAATTATACCTCTTTCTTTTCGAAGTATCCCCATTTCCCGACCTCTCCGAATTCCTTTCACTATTTTCGGTCTTCGACCCAAACTTCTTCACCATTCCCCCTAGTTTCAACTTGACCTTGAATTTCAGCCACCTCATACTTTGCCCTAGCCCCGAGAAATACTTGTCGAGGTCTAGGTCCAGCAAGTTCTCGAGATCCTCACACTTCCCCACCTCCTCCAATAAAGAGTCCTGAGAAATCCGCAAATTCGCCTCCTGAAGTTTTTCACCCAAAATCTGTGCAATGACACCCACTTTCATGTCCCGCGGCATTTCCGCAGCCCGTTTACATAAGCACATCACCGATCTCTGAGACGATTTTACGCTGACTGTCAGGCGGAAAAACTGGCGAAACACCTGCAAATTGACGTTTTCCAAGACCTCGACGTCCAATTTTTCCTCACACGCGTTTCCGCCGAAATGCAAGCTCTTGTTGAGAATCTGCTCCATGTTGTTCCAATGCACTGCATGCTGCTCCTCGTTAGGGTTGTTTCCCAGGCCTTTCACGGGCTGGAGATCTGCAAATAAGTTCGTTGTGATTGAGTTTTCTCCGGCGTGCTCGTCTGCACTGCTGACCAAATTTCCAACGATTTTCGTGAACTCTGCGTCGGAAAATCTGTCCACTATAATCTCCAATTCAGTGAGAAATTCCTCGATCTGGTCCATCAAGTAGTCCGTGCTGTGGTTAGCGGACGGAACTGTGATATGGATTCCAAACGTCTTTTTGAACATTCTCATGCCGGTGAATATTCCGTACGCCAAATTCCGCCGCATTCGAAGCTCCTCAAAGGCATACGTGGATACTATATGTTCCACCAATTTGGCCATGGCGAAAGTAGCAAGATTCTTTCTCTCGCCCATTTGAATGTAATAGTAGACAACTGATAAGGCGTCCCCCGATGGCCCTGGAATCTCAAGCGTGGCAGATTCCCCAATGGGAAGCAAATAGCTGGTTTCTGGATGGTATGCGCATTTTTGAGAAGGACCATATTTCTCAGGATTTCCTTCTTTTTTTGATTTTTCAAAACTTTCAGATTCTCCTTCACCAGACATCATCCTGCACTTCTCCTTGATTTTCAATAGCAGCTCCTGGTCCGCTTCACCGGATACAAGAACTGAGATAGTGTTTCTGGCATTTATCATAGAACTTCCGAGTATCATCAAGTCTTCCAAATCGATAAGCTCCAAAGCCTTGATCCTCTCCTCAGGCGAAACTAACCCTTCATCGAAAAGCATGCTTGCCATGACAAAAACGAGTTTCATGCCGGAAATATTGGTGTATTCTTTGTACGTCCTGCGTAGAAGCACCCGAGCCCGTTTTATCTCCTTATATGTGCATTTGCTCAAGTTTTTGAGGCTTTTGACGACTTCAGAGAACATCATACTCAACACTTGACCACATAGGTTTCGGTTTCCACTGGCGCAGAGCATTATGGAGGGTTCTCCATTCACGTTCACATGCACTCCCCATGCACATCCTAAGGACTCCAAATTGTAAAGCATGTACTGTAAATTTTCGCCTATGATCGAGGCAATGATCTCTACTCCCACGAGAGATTTCGGGTCTGCAGGAACTTTAGTGAATTTTATGTGTGCGCTGATTTCAAGGTCCTCCCTAAAATCTATCGTGTGGATCCATATCTGTAAATGTTCCTCGGAGTGCCAGAGCTGCGGGTCCTTTTTTGAAATTTCCAAGTCACGTATATTTGACGTCGTTTTCTGAAAAACGTTTCCTGCTAATTTCGAGACTATCTCGAATAAATCGCCAATGGGAGTGGGGACCTTAATTTCAGGGCAATGCACTGCGGCTAAGTCTGCGAAGTCGTATTTCACCCTCGTATATTCGAACCCGAAGTACTCGTCTTTGGCAAGTTTTGGGAAATTTTGAGAAAACTGGTAAAGCGGAGTAGAATTCTCGCTCAAAATTTCCAAAAGGAGCCTCTCTCGGCTGAAACAGGAGCGTATGATATTTCTGAGATCGTGCACACTGGGTGCATGCATATCGGAATAGCCCTTGACGAGAAACTTGGTTTTTTCCGTAATTTCCGTACTATTTTGACTTTGAAGATATTCCGAGTAAGACACAATCTCTTCGAGTGATGATGCAGGCACTTTCCGGCTTTTATACTGGATCTGGTCTAATACGTGGTACTCTTCAATAAGAGTGGATAGTTCAGTGTCAGGAATACTTATTAGTGTGTTTTCAAGGTATGAAATAACGATTCCCATTATCACGTGCACCCTTTTCATGCCCTGGTTGGTCGCTTCAATGTCGATGAAAAGAATACTGTCTTTTGTGCTGATTTCCTGGGTGTGCACGTATACATTTTCGGCCAACAGGGTGCTTCTTTTAAGGTGGTAGCATAGGGAGTCTGCCGACTCGTTCCCAATGAGATTGCATAGAAGCGTCTGGGTGTATTTTGGAATTGGTCTGTTTTTGAAGGTCATGGGAAAACACATCCGTAGGCGTGGGTTCTCCTCGCTCTTTATAAAGAGGATGTTTTCGCATAGGTGGTCAAAGGGATGTTCAACATTAGCATCTTTATTCACAATCGACTTATTCATTTGCTCGATTATTCCTTCGTTTTCGCCTGGAAAACAGTTCACGACAACCTTTTTCAAGTGATTGATCGACTGGGGCCCTTTAATCACGAGTGCCATATTGTGTGGTCTAAAATTAATCTCGTGATACTCGCTCAATTTTGTCTTAAGAACCTTCAAAGGAGGCTGCGATAACGTGGCGATGTTTCCAGTGGCAAATCGACTAAATGGATGGTTTTTATTAGTCAAGAGTCTCAATCCATGCCACAATATCTTATCACTGTTGGAAGTATTGAGCATGTGTTCCTCGTGCACTGCCCTCATTTCAGAATGCACTGAAGAATTCGTGAATTTGAGTCTTTCAAAATAACTCGCAAACACAGGAAGGATCCCATCCAAAATGAATTTATCCGGGCCCTGGCCATCTCTATTGTCCAGAGTATCTCTCTCCTCCGTCACATAGGAAGATATCTCGAACGCAAAAGAGGTCTGGTCACTGCCTGTATACGCGTTCATGTTCCCTCCTGAATTGGCCACAACTTGCCGAAGACGTGTTTGTGGGCTTCCGGAAACTATGAGATGTTCACAAAGATGGGCCATGCCATTCATGTTTTTTGGATCGTTGAACGAACCGCATCCCACGGTCATAGAGGCTGCTACCATGTGCGAGGAGTTATCACTTATGAGAAGGCACCGAAGACCCGAGGGAAAATGGACAAGTTCGTATTTTCGGTGTAGGTGAGAATTCGGGAGCTTTAGACACGGGTCCACCGACTTATAGTTGAGAATCGACGCGGGCATGGCTATGTTTTGGGGATATCCATGAAGAGGTATATGGAGATATCTATGGGAATATCTATGGGGATACTTCTATGATGAACGGGGATATCCGAAGGGATATTTATGAAAAATGGTATGGGGATATCCGAAGGAATAGATTTGGAAATTAGTATGGAGATATATATATGGATCTCTTTTTGGTTTTCTTGTATAAGTCTTGTTTAATGGTGGGTGGGGAGTTTCATCAGAAGAAGTATGGCAATCATGTGGAATGACAAAGTGTTTGATGGAATGTTATAAAATACTTTCGAGGGAAAATATTGAAAACCTGGGGTAAAGAATATGCTATTTATGAGGGAGTGCCTCGCTTAGTAGGATGTGGGGCTGAATATCCGATGAGAATGTTCTTCCCCATTGGGTCGAGATGGATGCAAATGACATGAGGGTATTGCCTTTTTGAGCTGCGACAATGCGGAAGAAGTGAGCACCGAGCTTCTTTTTCTCGCTCTTCGGATCCATCGAACAAAGGCAAAACATCACATAAGGATTCACAAATTAAGCTACAATTAGTTAAGAAAGAGAATGTCACAAATGAAATGTATACGTGAAAAGGACGAACCCAGAGCACATCCAACATCGGCTCTTTATATCTGCTCGTTTTGGTCTTATTCTAAACTGAAGGCTTTAATTCCACACTGGACGCATTCTCGAAATTGAAGTCAGAGATCTCGCGAGAACAGGGCATTATTCTAGTTAAGACAAGAACAGAGAAGACTGGCCATTTTCGTATCAATGGTGATAGACAATATTTTAGAGAACTACGATGCACCACTCTTCCAAGCTCATTCGTTTCCTGAACGACTACAAATACATTGGAGTTGAAGCTATAAGAAACAGTAACTAGTATGTGAACTCGATGCTTTCTCTAGCCTTAGACGAGTCTTGAAGAAGCCCAGCCCCACGGTTCTATTTTTATTCGTCGGGCATCACGTGATGTGAATGGACGCATCACGTGACCTACCCGGCTGGCAACTATCCTGCGTCTTGGCACTCGGGATAAGCTCAATAGACCCATTTTCCGACACGCCGGAATAACGCCAATTGTCAAAACTTGGCAATGCGTTATATACAGTGCTTTTCAATACCCTCCCAGACTCAAAACTAATATTTTCTATGCTAATGCCACGCTTTGGCTGTTCGACGGAATTCCCTGCTTCTGCATATAACCACGAAAAAGAAATGCTGCCACTAATCACCGACAGCATGGAACGTGCGCCTGTGTGCACACCCAATGTCATGCGCAGGCAACCTCCCCCCGGCTATCGATAGTAGATACCGTTTTTTTCTTAAAGGTCCATCAAAACCCACACATTTATCCGTTTTCACTCACAAAAAATACTCTGGTATCACCCACCCAGCGCCAAGATTCCACCCCTGCGCTTTCCCCGAACACAACCCCTTTTTTCGCCGGATTTCAGCGCCCTTTAAAAGTATCTATAGCTCCTATCGTAAGTACGACAACCGTCGATCCTTAGCCGCCCTGAAACCCCCTAATACCCCTTTTTTTGACATAAAAACATGGCCAACCCTTACGCATACCCCGGCGGCTACCAGCACTACTCGCCCCCGCAAACCGAGGGCCATTTGCACACGTCGTCGCTCTTCCACAATATGCAATATAATTCTGGAAACAACGGCCCCTCTTTATCGTCGCTGTCGTCGTCCACAACGTCGCTGGTGAGCTCTAACTACCTGTTACATAACCCACGCTTGCGGTACTACTTATCCAAGCTGTTTGACGCGGAGGACGACCTCGAGTTCTGTCCCGAGATCCCAGAATATGGAAATACTAGTCCTACAATGAGGAAGTTCAATCCATATACTGCCCTGGTCTTTTCCCCCACGGGAATCATAGAAAACGTGGCTCTGCAGCCGGAAAGTCAGCAAAGCACACGCGTCCACACGCCCAGAGCGAAAAAAGCGATCGAGATTGTGAATCCCCACACGAAAGCTAGAGTGGCGTCACCCGCGTTGAAGTGAGATAGAAAAGGTGAAGAGAGAGGAGAGAATCTCCAAAGAGAAGAAGGCTTTCGTTGATCGAGTTGTATTTTAGTAGTATTCGTTACGTTTCTAGACGCCGCCTCTGCTGTGCAGACCGGCCGCCATGTTCAATACATGTACATTTATTGTCTTCTTATCTTGGGGTCATAGAGTTGAGGTCGTTATTTTCGTGGGGTGAGAGGGAGTGCACAGTGCGAAAGAGTGAACAACATTAGCAAGCATGGGAAAGCAAGGAAGGAGAATTGGGGTTTACAAATGAGGATGATTTTCTAAGAAATGTTGAAGATTTGAAAAGATACTATGAATGAAAAAAGGTTTCTGATTATGTTTCAGAAAAAATTTGCCTGCCTTTCGAATTAAGACCCAACAATACCGTGGTTACCGATAGGCTTCATTAATATAGTTTGGAGGGACATACATACAGGCCAAAAGAATCGCACCAACCTTCCCCTTTGGGAAGAGCTAACTATGACCTCCTTTTCTTCTCTATACCATCGCCTTGACTGCGCCCTAGCTACAAGTTCTTGGCGATTCGTGCCTTTTACAGTGATCATAACCGCATACGTCATTCAGCCTTGTATATATTATTTGTTATTTGGATGACCGTTGGACCATTTGTGGTCGGAGGTTGCTTGGCATTGAAAATCGCCGTGCATCGATATGACGGCGTTTTTTTCGGGCCAAAAATAATGGTATTGTCTCTTTGCTATTGTCTCTCATTGTCTCTTGTTACCGGAAAACACTTCTGTTTTTGGGCCCGTAAATTGTAATGACGTGCATCAACACGTATATAGCCTTCATTGCGGATCTCCTCGTATTGTGGCGAGTCTTTGTGAATCGCCTACATGCAAGGTCCAGGATTCCGATGCTTATCATGTCTAGGAACTTCAAATCTAGTTGTAAAAAAAATTGGATTCAGTGTTCTCAAAAAAATGGATCTACATATCGACCGATGATTTTTTGTTATGGGCTATCCGCTAGTTTAGGAGTCTATCGCGCACTCGTTTTCGGAGTGCAACACGATTTCTGTGGGTTGGGGAAGATGAAGTTCATGAAAATAAAAACTTTTGGTACTTTTTGACAGAAATGGTATTAAAGATTGATATAGGAGACTTTGAAGAAAATATGGAAGCATTCTGATTTTTGCGGGTTAAAATAAATGTTCTAAATCTTGAGCATGTGGCTAATCGCGCATCCTTTTTGTGTGCTGTTAGCAGTATTTTCAAGGATAAGAGAATTGACCAAATAGCCGAGAAACGCTCTTTCGACGTACAAAATGTTTTCAGCAATTCACTAAAAGTCAAGAAAATACATCTTTAAAGCATCTACATCATGGATCCAACAAAAGAAAAGCACCAAGAAAATAAAGCTAATTCGGTCGAAGCCCATATCGCTGCAAGTACTTTAGTTCTTGCTCTATTGCATTTTTACTTGTGGGGTCAGATGATTAATGTATAGCTGTCCAGCTTTTGGGCTCTGAAGATAACATTTAAGCTCCCCTTATATAAATTCATCCATCAGAAAAAACAGACCCTCAACTCTAGTTGCTGGCCGTGGCAGATTTCATTTTTTGAAAGATTATAGCAATGAGATGATTTGCTCGATGCCCTCCATTACGTTTTGAGATAAGGGAGCTATCAGATTTTTTGGCATGCGAGAAACCACAACAATTCCGTCAGCCGAAATCAACCTTCGTCTCTCGCTGACTTACACTAGAATCCGTTATTGCAACTAAACACAATGAATTGGTAAACATTCCATAGAAAAAAGAAAGTAAGGAAAACCGCCTCTCAAGATCAAAGGGGCCAACGAGACAGGGGCATCTCAAAACATTATTTTATTTCTTTTTCGGTCAGAAGGCTTTACTCCCAATTAAAAATTTTTCAATGTCAGGGCTCGTTATTCCGTGACGTGCGTGATCATCTCATCTCATTTCTTCCCCTCACTTAACCCAGAAGAGACGGAATTCACTCGTTTTAGCCTTTCTCATTTGATGACCAGAGAGATATCGAAACGAATCTCTCATATCTAACGCCTGAGAAGTCCAAACTCTAACGAATCAATAATGTATCTATCAAGCCAAAAAAAAAAAAAAAAAAAAAAAAAAAACGACACAAATCGTCGCGATAAGGTATCTGCGGATATGACTCCAAAACACAACTCTATTTCTGACGAATCATCGCGCTAAGACAAATTCCGAAATTCCGTCGCGTTTTTTTATCAGGCGTCGTCAAATGCGCGCGGGAAGTGGGCCTCTATGCAGGACGATAACAAGCGTCGCCCCACAAAGCCCTGCAACATTGGGCAATTCCCATCGCACGGCCGCACCAGGCTTCCGCATTGGGCAGGTGGGTGCGGGAGGCACCGCCGGCCAGCGAGTTGCCCGACATCTGAAAAATTCCAACGTATATAAGAGCCAGCTGCCGGGTTTCTGCCACCGTAGATTTTAGAAAAATTCTAGTATCGCAATTGTTTTTGTTGACCTAACTCTCCAAACTCTTCCAACACACATAGACAATGGCCCCCCACCCTTTCGACTCCGCCACTGATGCCGAGATCAGATTGGCGTCCAAGTTGGTCAAGGACGCCCACCCCGCGTCTGCCAACGTGCACTTCATCCAGATCGACAGATTGGACCCTCCCAAGCAGGACATGATCAGGTACTTGGAGGCCGAGAGACACGGCGGTCCTCTCCCCGAGATCCCCAGAGTGTACTTCGTGTACTACTACACGCATACCTTGACCTTCAACAAGGCGCTTGTGAACGTGACCCACGGCCACATCATCACCAAGACCGCGTTACCCAAGGGAACCGTGGGTCCGTTTTTGCCCGAGGACGTGACGGTGATTGAGGACGTGTGCTTCAAGCACCCGGCCGTGATTGCCGAGATTGAGAAGTTGAAGTTGCCTCCAGGATACCTGGTGAGAAGCGACCCTTGGATGTACGGTACCGACAGTGCCGACGAGACCAGACCTTTGATCCAATGTTACATGTACGTTGCGGCCAGCAACAACCACCCGGAATCGAACCACTACTCGTTGCCCTTGAAGTTTTCTCCCGTTTTCGAGGCCCAGTCCAACAAGTACGTGAGAATGGACTACTTGCCCGGCGGCTTCGACGAGTCCACCACGCCCACGCTTCCCTGGCAACAAGTTGATTGTGTGGAGTACCACCCCGAGTTGAACGGCGAGACCGAGATGAGACAGCCCAAGCCTTTATTGGTGCAACAGCCTGAAGGTGCATCTTTCACCACCGAGGGTTCCAAGGTGAACTGGCTCGGCTGGGAGTTCCGCGTGGCCACCACCGCGAGAGAAGGATGTGTGATCTACGACGGCTGGTTCAAGGGCAGACAGGTCTTCTACAGACTCTCGTTGTCTGAAATGACTGTGCCTTATGGAGACCCCAGAGCACCCTACCACAGAAAGCAGGCTTTCGACTTGGGCGACGTGGGCTTCGGCACCGTGGCCAACTCGTTGAAGCTCGGGTGCGACTGTCTCGGCACGATCAAGTACCTTGACGGCAAAATGATCAACGCTCAGGGTGAACCTTCTGTGTTGGCCAATACGGTGTGCATGCACGAGCAGGACGCGGGAATCTTGTACAAGCACCTCAACTACCGCACGGACCACGCCGTTGTGGCGAGAAAGCGCGAGTTTGTCGTGCAGACGATCGCCACCGTGGCCAACTACGAGTACATCATGAACTTCAAGTTCACCATCGACGGAATCGTCGACATCGAGACCAGGGCCACCGGTATCTTGTCGACGATGCCGATCGACGAGAACGTCACCGTGCCTTGGGGCACCATTGTGGGTCCCAACGTGATGGCCGCGTACCACCAGCACATGTTGTCTTTCCGTATCGACCCTGCGGTTGATGGCCACAACAACTCCGTGTTGTTTGAGGACACCGAGAAGATGCCGGTGTCCAAGTTGAACCCTTACGGCATTGGCTTCATCACCAAGAAGACCTACTTGGAAAACGCCGGGTACGTCGAGCAGTCGCCTTTCACCAACAGAACGTACAAGATTGTCAACGAGAACAAGATCAACCCGGTGAGCAAGGGCCCCGTGGGGTACAAGATCCAGATGCCCGCGAAGCAGATGCTCTTGGCCAACGAGGACTCGTTCAACAACAAGCGGGCGCAGTTTGCCACCCAGCAGGTATGGGTCACCAAGTACCACGACCACCAGCTCTATGCAGGCGGCGAGTTCACCAACCAGTCCACCACCGACACCGGTATTGGCGAGTGGGTCAAGGCCAAGGAGCCTGTGAGAAACACCGATCTTGTGGTCTGGGCCACTTTAGGTTTCACCCACATTCCAAGGGTCGAGGACTTCCCTGTGATGCCTGTTGAGACCCACAACATCCACCTTGTGCCAGCCAACTTCTTCGACAGAAACCCGGGCTTGGACCTTCCTCAGTCTCTGCAGGCGTTCAACAAGTCGGTGTTGGCCAACTCCGACGTCAAGAACTCCGCGGGCGAGGGCAACTGCTGCAAGACCAACTTGTAGGGTTGGGAGTTTGACATTAGTATAGTATATAGACACAGCGACAGCTACAATTGAACAGTTAGGATAGAGAGTTTGCGATTGTAATTGCGTTTTCTTTGTTTGGATGGAGAGATTGATTAAAGGGGAGCTTAAACGTTACTTTGCTAGCCGAGAAGGGGTAAAGCCTTTATTTTCAGCAATACATCTAGCCTCTGAACCAACGCGAGGTCATGTTTAACGAGTCACCTTTTATGATTACCTGACCTCGACGCCGCTTCTGGATTGACTTTGTCAGCAAACCCTTTGTAGTTTTAAATTATTTTTTATATATAGATTGATTAGAGGAAAGCTCAAAATTACATTTTCAGCTGAAAACTGTACAACCTACCTTTTCAGCTATGCTGTAACCTGTACTCCAACGCGAGGCCCAATCTACCTAATCACCTACAATGATTCCGACCAGACCTCAACTCCGTTCTTGATGACCATTCATCACGATTTTTTTTTCCGGATTTCAGAATACTCAATCACAGAATACCTGAAGAGACCAAGACCACGCCACTCCAGAGTTCTTCGAATGTGAATGCAATGCTACCATCTCTCTCATTGCGTTTACAATGTGGGGAGTCAACATGGCCTCATGTACCAATTCGTTTCGAGATCCGAAGGATGTTTAAGGGCCAGCATTTCCAGACAATAAAAAAAAAGTAACAAATTCGGGTGGGGATCGCTTCGAAAGATGGGACATTTAATGGATCGACAGTTTTTATTAGTGTTTCCAATCACCCTTTTAACGGCGTACTAAAAATATACACCCCCACTGTTCTTATTTCCCTCTTTTATTTGTTTGATGAATTTCTAGAAAGAAAACTAGACAGTAAAAGTCCTCGTATTTATTTGTTTCACATTTATGAGGGTGGAGCTCAAAAGCTCCCTTCTTACCCGAAAAATTGTACAGCCACTCTTCTCTTAGCTATGCATCAAACCTCTAAGCCAACTCGAGGTTGCATCTAACGATTTACCTGCAATGGTCCCGACCTGACCTTAACTTCGTGTTGATATTGAATCTGTCAGCTACCCAATACCCAATAGATGGATCGATTTCCACGCTTTTGAAATTTGCCAGCGATTACCTTTGTGGAACCAATGATACCAAACATTGGAAATAGCTTCCTGTTTCTTTGGCGTCTTCTTTTCGAATGAAGTTCATCTGAGGATTGGGTGTCACCTTTCAACAAACCTTGATGGAAATTCAGTTTAAAAGAAGCTGCGGAAATATCAGGAAGACTATCGAGAAAATGTAGTTTTTCCGAATATCTTTATTCTTGATGTTTCAGACAAAATCGTCAGAACGAAACAGTAGATAAAAATTAAAGCAAAGGGCGGCCAAGGTGTCTTATATCGGTCTTTTATATAGATGAACAACACGCGGGATGCATGCCAGCACCAATTAAGAAAGGATACATACGCATGTCCCCATTGTTTCATAGCTATAAAACAAAAAAGGCCCATGCACTGAAAGTCTCTTTGCCTAGCCACCCTGTTCCCCTCTTCTCAGTAAGCTCCCCTCTTATTAATATAGTTGTTAACCATCAATCGAATTCCGATGTTCTCATCCCACCCCCACCTCCATACCCTAAAAGTCACTCTCTTTTCAAGTAGAACCCCATATTGGATGCACCACAGGAGGAAAAACCCACAAGCCACCCCACCCCCACCTCAAACTTTTGCAACCAATCTGAAGGCGCATTTGAAGGGCGCCACAAAAGGAACGTTCACATGCATGTGCCCCTCATCAGCATCCAGATCTGCAGCCTGGTGCCTGAAGATAACGTATCCCCGCATGACGAGGAGCGTGACACATGCAGCGAGGAA
>JAJMCI010000133.1:0-41375 GCA_030565705.1 Metschnikowia baotianmanensis | reverse complement strand
CCCATTTGCGCAAGATCAACAGCGACCACTTCTCGTCGAGCCACTATAAAAACGAGGACTTTCACAACAGGTACCAGGCCCTGAGTCCCAAGTACTTCCAGGAGTTGAAGTCCGTGTATGTGTCCATGGTGAAAGTGTTGAAGCTTCCCAATGTGCAAACCTTGATGGTGATTCTACTTATATCCAAGCTCGGGTTCCAAGTGAACGAGGCCGCTACTAACCTCAAACTATTGGAAAAAGGCCTCTCCAAAGAAGACCTCTCGATCACGGTCCTCATCGACTTCCCCTTCGAGATGATCTTCGGCTTCTATGCCGGCCGCTGGTCTTCTGGAAAGAGCCCGTTGAAGCCGTGGCTCATTGGGTTTGCTGGCAGATTGGTGGCTGCTCTCTGGGCACACTTGATCATCTTGTTCTTTCCCAAAATCGACAACGGCGAGGTACCTTATAAACTATTCCTCGTGATTATCGCGCAGCACTTGATGGGTTCGTTCATGCTGACGATCCAGTTCGTGTCGCTCTGTGCATTCCACACCAGAATCGCCGACCCGGCGATAGGCGGGACATACATGACCACCCTCAACACCTTGTCCAACTACGGAGGAACATGGCCCCGGTTGATCATCTTTTACTTGATCGACAAGTTCACCGTGTCCACGTGCCACGCCGCGTTAACCAAGATCATCACCCCTATATTCTCCGAGCTCGAGAAACACACGTGCTTGGAAACCGGGGGAACTGTGGTTGCGCAAAGGGACGGGTACTTCTATACCAGTGCGATCTGCCTCACCCTCGGCGTGTTCATCTGGTTCTGGGTGAAGAAGAAGGTCATGCATTTGCAGGCACTCCCCCAATCTGCATGGAGAGTGAGTAAGGACTAGGGGTGAAGAAACAGAGAAAGAGATTTAAAGAGAGACAGGGGGAAGAGAGAGAGCGGGAAGAGAGAAAGGGAAGAGAGAAAGGGAAGAGAGAAAGGGAAGAGAGAAAGGGAAGAGAGAAAGGGAAAGAGTGGATTCATTTATAGGATATTACCTATATTGGTACGTAGGGTGGTCTATAAGATGGTATAGTACTCGAGCTTTTTCAAGATTTCCCAAGATTTCTCAAGATAGTACTCAATACAGTACTTTATGTAGTACTCAAATTAGTACTCAGGATAGTACTGAATGTAGTACACCATATAGCACTTGAGGTGCCAGCGTACGTGGTTCCTAGTGTTTTACTTCATGTGTTGCTTTGTGTGCTATTTTATGTATTGCTTTGTGTGCTACTGTGGATAGTGATAATGATGTACGACGCTGTGCATCATGTATTCTTAAAAATGCTAATTGTCTATGTCTTATGAATTGGAGTCACCTGGATTAATGCAATCGACTCATGCGATTGACTCACGCAATGGACTCATGCATTGTATATTGTCTATGGTGTTTTTAGTATCTTCCATGGGAAGTGGAACGCCGAAGGTTCTCGCTCATCGGACTACTGCTGCGATGCAAGAAATCGTCATGAAGGAAGTCGATCGGCAGGAACGGCACTTTTGAATCATCTGCCATTTTCTTCGAAATCGACGAGTATGTTCCCACTAATGACGGAAGCAACGCCGTGCCTGGAACAGAAGAGTTGTTTCCATTGTTCCCGAAAACGCCCGGAGACGCGAGCGACGGAGACCGCAACATCGGGGTATGTATTACCGACCGGGCGAACGCATTGAATGTTTCAGATAGGCCCCGCTTCCGCTTGGCCGGCTGCGGGCCGATGCTGGACTGCGACGAGGAGACCACGTAGTGCAGCGGGGGGCTGATGATGTAGGGATCATGCAAGAGATGCAGCCGCTCGCCCGAGCGAGCAGTATGGTCATGATTAGCGGTTCTGCGTGCATCCCGATCGGCCTCTTCGAACGAAAAGCCTCCTTCAGTAGCCGGATCGGGGAATTTGTTCATGTACCAGTCGGGCTTAGAGAACTGCACTCCGGAAATTCTGCGGGATTTATGCGGCGCAGGCAGATGCAGATGCAGAGACTGAGGCGACAAATGCATCGCGTCGGCGTGTAGCATGTGTACGTGGTTGCTTTTATAGATCCAGAACTGAAGCAAAATCACTGCATCGAACAACACTGTGCCGGAGCTGCCTATGAGAAAGGGCATCTGCGCATTGAGAACACTGTGGAAGTCTGCCGTGCCCATAAATGTGTCGTATTTCGACAATAAATAGAGATCGCTGGCGATCGAGACCGTGTATAGAATATTGCCCGTCATGGCAAATAGAAAGAGAAACGGCGACACTCCCGAAGTGGACTTGGAGCGAAAGTTCTTTATTATTTGGGGTGTTCGTGAGCACACGTAGAAGCACGTGCTGAGCCACCCGCTGTAGGTGCCCACGATAGTGCACACATAGCCGTGCTTCGAAAAGAAACCGAGAAACGCATGCACTGCCAGGAAAAGTGCCGTGCCGATCTCTGCACCTATATCTGCAGCTCGTTCTCGAGGCCTAGTCGTCATGACATGTGCGTTTACGGGCTGCACATGCTGCACGGGCTGCGCTCCCGCTCGGCCAAAAGTTGCACTGATGACCGATGCAGAAAGCATCTGTTTTAGTAACGAGCGTCTTGGCTTTCGTGGCTTTCTTTCCGAGGTGCCTGACCTTGACCTGGTCCTAGGCACGTTGCGCCCGTGACTTTTCGGTAATCCCTCGAATCTGTTGAGGCGTGACAGAATCATTCTTTTAACGGATGCCGCCGGTTTGATTGGCTTCATCATATTCGGGCTTTGTAACATGTTGTGATGCACTGTTTGTTTCGGATAAACCTTCGTATAGTACCAGAACTGGATACTCAAGATGACATCGATGAAACAATAATATAACGCCAAACACGTCTGAAACGGGAGTGCCCTGGTCAAGATGCACCCTATGAGATTAGTGAGATCGCCGCTGATCCAGCATATAAGAAAAGCCACAGAAACACCCGAAACGGACTGATTGGCATAGTTTTCTAGTACTTGGGGGAGCTGGGCAAAGAGCCATACCGTCAACGAAAGAATGCCCAGGACACGTGACACACGCAGCACCACGTACACTTCGTGCGGTAGCAGGTGCGATGCATTGGAAAAGAGTGTAGATAGATTTGAAAGATCTGGAATATTTGAAGTATTTGAAATGCCGCTCATTTTGAAAAGGCCATTGGGCAGGCGCGAGGTATATATTATGCAATGCTATGATGTGTGTTGAAAGTTGGAGTCTCTGATAAGGCAAGCGAAGGTATCGGGGCTTAGTAGATAATGGTGTTTGTGGTTTCTCTTTGCAAAAGCAATTTCTGTGTGTTAGGTATGTGTCAGGTGAGTTTCACTCTTATTTCACCCGGGAATGTGAAGAATATATGACCAGAAAAGCGGAAAAAGCATCCATCCACCAGATATACCTCGGAAGACCAAGAAGCACGGTTGTGGAGAAGGGAGATCTACAAGTTGGGCAAGTTTCGAGGTTTTGCGCGCGCGCAGGATGGGTGCGATAAGCGAAAGAAAAAAAAAGAATAAAGCGCCTGAGAGAAGTCAGGAAAAGTGTGAGAATGTGGTTTTTTTTTATGTACTATAGATAAGAATGTAGATAAGATAAAGAAGAAGCGTGGTAGAGATTTGTTGATTTATTCAAGAAGATATAAAACCAAATAGATATGATTGTTTCTAAACTAGAATTAGGATTAAGAAAAGACGAAAGAAAAAAAAAACGCGTCTTACTTCCGTTTACAATCCACCCTTCTTTCATCACTGATAGTGCTAACTAGGAGATCGCGAGGTTATACCTCATATGATACCATCGCAATAAAAAGATATAAATTATTGCTGCTTATATTCATTCAAACTTCACCACCCTGTATATCGTTACTACATAAATATTTAATCTCCTTTGTTGTCTTTTTGCAAATTGTGATCTCTTCCTTATCATGACATTTCATTGGGGTACTGTCGCAGTCGCGCGACATTCTCGTGCTTATATGCAGACCATATCAACAGCACAAACCAGACTTGACGCTGAATATGATACTCAATATCTTTCATCTGCTTCAAATCCGAATCAAATATGATCGAGGTTCTCGCGAACGATAGACTCGGAAAGAAACTCAAGGTCAAGTGTCTCCCCTCAGACACGATCGGGGACCTTAAGAAAATCATCTCTCTACAAGTTGGAACATCGTGGGAAAAACTTGTGTTGAAAAAAGGGCACCAAACCTACAAGGACCACATTACTCTCGACGACTACGAGGTGCACAACGGGTTCAACTTCGAGCTCTACTACGGGTGATCGGAAGGAGTTACAAGAGGAATATTGCGCAGATAAACAGAAACAAAGCGGGGAAAACAGTAATATGATGCGAATGGATAGGAATACAATGCATATCGAAAGAAATACAGGGCCCCACAAAAGAAATATAGGGATGGGAAAGAAATACAACGCATTGGAAAGAGATGCAGATACATGCATGCGGTGTATTCTAATATCGTGGGGAAAGTATGTACATAGTAATTAGGAAGCACCACGAACATCATGAATCGCACCTGCCAAACCCGGATGTCCCATAATTTTCTTAACAAAAAGGCTCCATAAGGCCCCATTATATACATTCTCTTGGCACAGCTCGTTTGATGGATCACCCAGTAACGGCTCCGAATCTATAATCTACCTGCTTTCCGGGGCTCTATAGGAAGTACTCGATCTGCCGAGACTGAGCCCGGCCCTCAAAGTATGCGCTGAATATATCCTTCCCCTTCTTTCCCTCTACTCCATTGACCCCTCGGCCTTCTAGAGTATCTTCGTTATTTTCAGGAGACGCCTCGAAAACATTGCAGAATTGTCCTGGAAGACACCCCTGGTTATTTTGCCTATTTTCCCCACTCTGCCCATTCACACCATTATACATCGACTTGGACTCGTAATTGGAATGGCTAATTTCAAGCACACTGGCCATGTTCCCGCACCTGTAGCAGTAATTAGGCGCCGACCAGATCGTAAGACACTTGCCCTGCCAGTAACTTATATAGCCCTCATTACATAGCTGGTGTGCTCTTACAAGCTGTACGAGATCGTTATCGTGACAGAACTTATTCATGACTTCTCGCCCAAATAAGTATCCTGCGCCCCTGGGCGAAAGCTTAAAGTCGGCGATATCCGGGTCAGGGTCCAGCCACACCAAATCGGCCATTATTCCGTCATGAGGGACCTCTTTAAACCGGTCAACTATTCGGATCTGGTCGAGTTGCTGGCACAGCGGCGAAAGCCCGCCATGCGTTGCAAAGATCTTGCCGTCGATGGTCGCGCCAAGTGGTAAATAATCGAAGAGGTCTGTGAAATAGTTCCACACTTTGAGCGACCCATTATACTTATTGAGAATCTCCGTGTAAAACCCGTAATTGGTGGTGATTGTGCGTGATTCATGGTTCCCTCGTATAAGCGAGACCCGGCTCGGGTACCTGAGCTTTAGCGCAACTAGAAGCGACATGGTCTCTACGGAATAGTACCCTCTATCTACATAATCGCCCAAAAAAAGGAAATTAGTTTCTGGTGGTGCCCCTCCGATTTGAAACACTTCTAGAAGATCGTGATACTGGCCATGGATGTCGCCCACCACTGTACAGGGCGAATTTAGCAGGAGAATGTTTGGATCTGACAAAAGCCGGGTTTTTAGCTGGTGGCAGAGATCGTGAATCGTTTCTTCGGGAAGAAGCCTAGGGGGTCGGTGCTCAAGGAGCTGCGCGAGGCAGTAGTCGAGGTCCGTGGACCGGGCACAGGCCATGGAATATATGTCTATGTGAAGATGTGAAAAGTTGAAAAAACGGCAAAAAAAGCGTGTATCCTGGGTGTTTTATGGGGTAGTGAAGTGCGTCTGTATGTGTATTTACTATGTGAGAATATGTGAGAATACGAGTGCGAATATGTGAGAAGTGTTTTTCCGTGCCTGAACGAACGTTGACTAGGTACTGCAAATAAAGATGTGACGCTCGATATGCAGAATATTGGAAGCGTACGACCCGGGGAAGAGGGGAGGGAGGCTGTATATTCGCTGTTTTTTTTTTTTTTTTTTTTTGATAAATCCATTAATTAGAGGGGAGCTTTAAAATTACCTTCTAAGTCCAAAAACTGTACAGCTATACATAAAATATCTGACCCATTTCGAGGTCCCATCTCACGAATCACCTACAATGATTCCAGCCTGACCTCACCTATGTTTGAAATTGACTTTGTCAACTACCCAACAAAAGATGAATCGCATTCCATGCTTTTATTTGACCAGACTATTTAGTATGATTCAGAGGATAATGTTGAAATATATGGCCATGCCTGGTGGTCGTATTTTCGGTGGTCAGACGGTTTGCTCATCGTATAAATGAATGTACAATAGATTAAATTACTGGTTTATTCGAGCTTTTTTGTGGTATAGTATTCAATTAGAAATGTATCGAACAAGAGAAAAAACTCTCTTTTCCTATTTTTTTTGGTAAATTCATTAATTAAAGGTCTTTTTCCTTTGTCTTTTTTTCTGTCCCTCTTTTTCTACAATTTCTCATTCTACTACGATTGATACTCTCCTTCTTGTATTGTTTTCCAGAGCTTAAAGCGCAGTACTCCGTATGCTTTACCCAACCAACCACTCATATAATATAATAAACCAACTGTTTATTTTACGACACATAGCTTTCTGTGTCAAATCATCATGAATCGTTAGGGATTAAGTATTCAGAACATTGAATAGAGAGAAAAATGAAATGTCGAGGAGCTTTCCACGAACGTAAAATCACAAACTTTTGGACTCGTTTGTGTCTTGCTAGTGTCTCTAAGTATCTGAGAGTTGATTAACAGAACCAAATGGATCAGAAGAATCAGACATCTTTATGGCGACTGCTCACATAGATATCCCAAGACGAGAATATCATTTACATCTACAACAGATTGTATACGAAGAACAATGTTTTTTTCAACGATCCACACCCTGATCACCTCTTTATACTCTTATCACCTCCATATACTCTGAAGGCCATTCTATCATCACTTCAATCGTAGCACACTCGATTTTTTTATTATTCCCGACTTATATCTCCGCAATGGCCTTCCCTAACACCTGCAATCCCTTGTCAATCAATTCGTCGGGAATGTTCAATGCCGGGACCAACCGAATCACGTTACCGCCGGCGGTGATCACGAGGAGCCCGTACTCTCTACACTTCTGCACAATGGCGTTGGCATCCACATCCTCTCTAAGTTGCAACCCCAATAAAAGCCCTCTTCCCTTCACAGAAACGACTTTCTCTGGGTTCTTTTGCGCGATTTTCGCCAAGCCATGAGTAAACCTCGTACTCTTCGCCGCCACGTCCTCCAAAAACGCACCGTCGCTCACCTGGTCCACCACATATGACCCCACAGATGCCCCCAAGGGATTGCCACCATAAGTCGTGCCGTGATCGCCTACCTGCAAGGCGTTTTCGATCTTTTCACTCACGAGGACGGCCCCGATGGGAAACCCATTCCCAAGCGCCTTGGCCATGGTGACTATATCTGGATGTGCGTCTTTGCCCAATGCACAGTGAGCCCACAAGTCGCCCGTGCGTCCCAAGCCGCACTGGATCTCGTCGTAGATGAGCACGGCGTCGTTGTCCGTGCAGAGTTGGCGCACCTCGGCCAAAAACTCGGTAGAGACACAGTTCACGCCTCCCTCTCCCTGAATGGGCTCGATGATTACCGCTGCAGTCTTATCCTTCTTGATCAAAGCACGCACAGAGTCTATATCCGCCGGGTCCGCAACATGAATCCCCGGGATCAAAGGCGCAAACGGGTTCTGGTACTTCGGGTTTGCCGTCACCGAAAGCGCGCCCATGGTCCGTCCATGGAACCCGTTTTTGAAGCAGATGATCTCAGTTTTCTCTGGGGAAATCGACCTGCCGTACCGCCGCGCAAACTTGAGTGCCGCCTCGTTAGCCTCGGTCCCGGAGTTGCACAAAAACACCCGCAGCGCGTCCTTCATTCCCCCGGACTCCACGGTTTTCCTCACGATCTTATTGGCCAATTCTCCGGCCGGTGCGTTATAGTAAAGATTCAGGCAGTGCATGAGAATCTGCAGCTGCTTCGCAATGATCTTGCCCACCACCTCGTGGCTGTGGCCGAGGCAGGTGACGGCAATTCCGGCGGTGAAGTCGACATACTCCCTGTCCTCCAAATCGTACAAAAGCGAGCCCTTGCCGCGCGTGATCACCACATTCGGCCGCGCGTATGTGGTCACGGTATACGGTTTTGTGACGTCGTCGATAAATTTCCCCGTCACGGAGGAACCGTCAGCGTCAGGAAGCTGGGTATATGAACGATGGACACGTGATATGGAGAAGTGCTTGAAAGAGGACACAATTTTGGACGTTCCAGCGGGAATTTTGGGCCCGGCGAGCCCCGGCGTTTTCCGGATCGTATATCTCAACATATCCTTATGGTTTTTATCGATCAAGAAGAGACGGTGTGCAAAAGAAATGGGGGATGGAGGAAAACGTGGGGTTCTTATCGGAAAAGTTTTCACCGCGCTTATGACTAACCGTTGCCGCATTGGGATGAGGCGTGCATATAGCGCGCGATGGTGGGATATAGGAATTGGGGTCAAATGTTGGATATCATGGGGGGATGCCATTGGAAATCGGAGACTTACTTTCAAGCCTCGGTTTAACTACATTATGCAGAAATAAGCTAAAGCCGAATGCATGGTGTGTTTTTTTCTAAAACAAATGTAGTGCTGTATGATGATTGATCAACAGGTTAGATTGAGTGAATAAAAGTGTACAAGGATATTGACTCATGCCCCATTGATATCATGAGATACAATGAAAAACCAAAATTCATAAAACCGAAGCCTCGATGAAAGGTGAATCACAAATCGAGGAATATCTGGTGAGAAAATGACTAATAAGTCAGTCTTGCCGTTTATCAGATCGCAATCTGGCACCGCCAACTAGGAACTCAGTACCATCGATCAATCAGATTCCTGCCCAGAATTTTCACAAGATTCGGCAGGTTCATGTCTCTCATAATCTTCCAATAGCTAGCATGAGAGACCTGCGATATCCCCTGCTGCACCAGATCTGAACAGTGACATCGATAACAAGCGGCTTGTTGTCATTGCATCATTTGTGTCATTGCATCAGTCGCTTTCTTTCAGTCAGTCCCATCCTTCACATTCCAAAAACGACACCATTTAATTTCGAGCCATTTTCGACCTCCAAGTATCTCGACCCAGTCCCACCCTCTAGATTCTGTCACAACTAATAGTCGTCTCGACCTGGCAGTCCGCCTCGAAATTCTTCATGGTCTCGACAATCACCCTGCTGATCTCGAAATTCAACCGGGACTCGTCGTCCGAACTCCCACCCTTCATCTGCACCAGGACACCTGCCAAGTACAACTGGGGGTTGGCCTTGGTGAAGTATAGCTTCTCCATGCTGTAAGCGGCTTTGAAGCTGGAAAGATTGAGGATTCTCTCTTCAATAGACGCCTTGGTCACTGAGTAGTCGTAGTCGCAATAAGGAAACGAAATCAATAGAATTCCCCCAAGGGTCTTGACCAACTCCCAGCCTGCATAGCAAAGAAGCGACGCCACAATCAAAGAAGAAGACTCGTTCATGTCAAAACCGAATTGTTCTTGTAAGCTTTCCGGAATAAGGGGGACCAAAAGTAGGAAGAAAGAGTAGAAAAGCGTGAGAAGTCGGATGGGGTTTCTGACCAAGATTTTCAGAACACTTCTAACCCGTTGCAAGAGACTGATTGCGGGGGTTTGACTTGATTGAGAGTCTAGAATACCGGACTCCTTTCCATTATTCTGGCTCGATTTCCCATTCTTTTCGGAGTTTTGAATATCCTTAGAACTCTTCATCAACTCATTGAGCGGTGCCTTATCAAAGATGAACGTCGAGGTCGTCCACGTGATTGCAATCACCAAAATTAAAATCACCTCATAGAACACCAATCCTGCAGCGCCAAAGCCTTTGGAGCCGTGCACATGATGCGACCCGTGCTCCGTGGTTTCGGCAATAGATGGATCCACTAACGAGACCACCAACTCTTCCACGAAATGAGAGATCAAATCACAGCCCACCATCACCAGCGATGTGCTCAACGCGAAACTCGAGAGCACCTCTAGTCTGCCTAATCCAAAGGGATAAGCAATGGAGGACTTGCTCCAGGCCTCGAAGTTGGACATGATGTCCACACACGACGCCATCAATGAGCCCAAAGAATCGTAAAAGATAAGGTGGGCAAGCGTGGAAAACGCGTGCTGCTGGGTGTACACACCAGCAATGAACACGACGATGGAAGTCGCAGAATGCGCCATGGACATGCCCAACTTTAGCCTTTGTTGCCCAGTTGCACTGTCGAAAGATTCCTTCCAGTTCGGAATCGGGTACAGGTCGGGAATGAGATCCGGCTGCTGGTTGAAGTCTGCTATCGGAACGGGCTCCTGGAAAAGATTCATCGACACAGACGAGTGCTTATACCGGTGCCCCTTTCTGTGGGCCGGCTTGGCCACCAGGAGCAGGGTTCCGCCGGAACTTCCACCCAAAGAGACGTCCTGGGGCTCGAAATTAAAGGGCAGCTTTTTGGCCGGCGAGCTCGCGCGTTTTCGGTATGGAGACAGGCTTCGGGAGGCCGGTCCAGAGCGATTTCGAGAGGCCCTGGAGTCACCCACCAGGCCCATGGAGTTCACAGAGTTCATGGAGTTCATGGAGTTCATGGACACCAGCAGACCCATCTGGCTAAGCAGGCCGGTGTGGCTCGCATTGTATGCCGCGCCACTGGGAATGAAGTGCATCGAGTGGCGGTATCTCTGCTTCTCGTTGGAGGTGTCGGAATCAGCAGGAGCACTATCTGAGCCGGATTCAGAGACAGAGACAGAGAATCCAGGGAGACCATTATCTTCAGAGTTTCCGGAAGTGTCGTGCTCCCAGATCGGGGTGGCGGTCAGGTCTGCGGCGATAAAAGAGCGGGGCCGGGGCCTCGAACTAGTAGGGTTGGACCCGGTGCGCAGGTGCCGGAAATATGTGGGCTGATTGGCGGATGCCCCGGCGGTATTGACAGCAGAACCGGGAGTTTGACCGCAAGAAGAGATCGCAGCAGAGGGAGAGCCAAAAGAGGGCCCGGAGGGCGAGCCGCAGGGCGTGTACCCAGGCGAGGGGCTGCCGTTGTATGAGTACCGTTTCGAGGCGTACGAATAGGGATGAGATGCCGAGGGAAGAGGGGGCAGATTGGGTTGGAGTGGCGGGATACCCTGAGAGATACCCTGAGAGGCATTCTGAGAGATATGATGATGGGGATTCTGAGAAAGAGTCAGGGTGAGACTATATGGAATACTCTGAGAACGTGGCATCTTCCGAGGCTGCTGGACCAGGGGAAGGCCCGGTGAACTGCTAGGAACATACTTAGTAGTAGCATTCAGAGAGACATGCAGTGAAACGTTCGGTAAGAAATCCAGTGAGCTCAGGGCCAAGTTCAGAGTGAGGTTCATGGGTATACTCTGGGACCGAGGAAGGCTAGTCTGTCCAACGATTGTAGGCTGGATCTTGGCCTGAGGCTTGGGGAGTTCCTGCAACTGCGCTTGTGGGGTTTCCCATCTTGTTGTGTCGATCGGGGGCAGATCATACGATCGGTTGTGTCCGGATATAACGCCCATAGCAGGACTCAAAGGATCGCTCATTCTTTTCTCAGTTATAACTTCTTGTTCCGGCTGAACATTACCCCCAGAATAGATCCCCGCCCTGTGCTCCGCCGAATTAGCCGCCGACGTGAACGCAGAGGTCAAGGGCGTGCTTGCTATTCCGCCAACCCCAGGTACCTCCGGAGTGCCCGAAATATCACCCAAAGACTCCGATGAAAAGTTGGCGCTGAGAAACGAGAGCTCTGCCGCGTGCCCCGAAAAGTTCGCCTCCTCCTGAATTTCACTGGGTGCGTATGCTTCGTCGCTGTTTTCATCAGACTCAAAGTTTATGTGGACCTCTGGCAAGGACTCGTGGTTCGTGGAAGTGGTCCTATGGTCCAGCATAGTTAGGATGGAAATATGATGGAATTAGGATGGGAGTATTGGAAGAGATGAATATTCTTTTAAAGAGCTCAATAGATGTGGATTAGAATCAAAAACAGCAGGGATGTAGAAAGATTTGTATGAGTTTGGAGCCACTTTGGCCAGCTTTTAAATGAGATAGGATGTTTCTGTGGACGCTTACTGAACGTGGCAAGGTGGACAGAAGGCGGCTGTGTTTGTCGATTGAAAAGCACTGTTTTGGGTCCCTCCTTCAAAAATACACAGGGTCGCTAATGTTAATTTACTTCCTCTTTTTTAAAGTAGCTTTGGGGTTTTCAACGCGTTGCTTTGTACACTTCTGTTGTCCTTTTCAGTGCTCGCCCTGACTGTCTAAGTCTGTAAGACAACCGGCATAGTGAAGGCAACGCCTGCAGGACCAGTTCCAAAAACGCCTGGTTCGTGCCTCAAACTGGCACGCAGACTGCATACAAAGGTGCCACGCTATATTTCGGCGAAGACGATGCGACGCGTGTGCGGTATGACGTCATGTATAATGAGGCGGAGATGAAAGACATGGAATACAAAGCCCTTCAATCTTTGAAATATGCGATAGATTTCTTGACCAGATTTTGGAGATCTTTCTCAACCGCTCTTCCCTAGAAATTACGCTAGGAGGGGTTCTCCTTTGTCGTGTACGCGCCAAACACCGAGAGACTGATGCACCCTGTATTCACACCCGTGAACGTGTTCTGAATGAGCCCCACACTGTCGGCCCGAAACTGCCTTCTATTTCTCGCCTCGTCTGAATTAAACGGATTATCCGTGTCCCCTCTTTCCTCTTTGAGCTCCAAAAGCAACCTCGCGTCATTGGCCAATGCCACGTCACTATTCTGGTTCAATTCGTCGTCGTCTAGAGTGAGCAGATACGTGACCCCGTCGCCACCAATATTACGCGGTCCCATTCCAGGCTCCGAAAGATCTAGAACCATCGACATCGCCATGATTGCCGCACCGCCGCCGTTTTCCATCGGCACGTGGCCAGGCGAAAGTTCGCCTTTTACTGCCTCCAAAGAGCGTGGAGAAACATCCAAATTATCTTCTGATATTCCAGAGACTCCTGAACCACTGGGAACAACAACTAGAGCCTGAGTCAAGGATCCCTTGATCTGAAAAAGAAGATCGAAAAGAAGGATCCGGAGCTTGTCTTGCCCATAAGCCAAATATGCCGAATTAAGAAGCGCCATCATGTTCTTGAGAAAGGTAAACTCCACACTGTCGTGTTTCACTATGATGTTCGTCAACGAACTGCTATGAATGATCAAAAGGCGGAGGAAGATCAGAATGATATCGTGGAGTTGTCTGGAGTATAACTTCACCACATTTGGATTCCCGACAAGCTCGAGAATGTTGACGAGGAGGTTCGAAAACTGCTCGTACTTTTCCACCAGAATTTCCAAGTTTTCCGCGCTGTAGACAGTAAACTTCTTGAAAAAGACTTTGAGGACCGGAAGAAGCTCATTGCCTTCTGCGTTTTTCCTCGAAAACATGAAAACATTGGTGTTCTCGGATCCCATTTGGGTTCCCATCTCTGTGCCCAAGTTTGAATCCCATAAAGTCATTTCCTCTCGATGTGTGAGAAAGTACGTTTCCAAGAACTTGAAGATCTTTGTTCTTTCTTCCCACTCAAGGTAATTGAACATCTCCCCGAGGTTCGAATGGCCGGGGTCAACGGAGAACTCACACGTCTCCAAAAACCTCAACGCTGCCTCTCCGATTTCAGGTTCCGAAGGTCTTTCTTCCGATGTTACAACTCTTAATAGAAGTTGAAAAATTGGCAACGAGAACTCATTCACTAGGGGCGCCAATTCCGTGCATTTCCAAATAGTTTCCAATTCCCCATTTGCGTGAAGCAATTCCTTACAAAGGTCAACACACGCTTTTGTTGGAAGTTCCGACGATAGAATGGAGATTGCACTCTCTCTATGATGGATAAGGCCCTGCATCAATGTCTGTTTCACTTCATTGCCAAAATAATAATGCGAGTTTTCTTCTTCTAAGTCTCCAGCAGCTTTCCCGAATTTAACACCAAATCGTTTGATATGCTGGTTGGCGAGGTGGAATGTTTGTTCAATATTCGAGGTGCGGTATTCATATTGGAGGATAGAGAGCATCACGCACTCCGAGTAAAACAACCCAGGAATGTGTGGGTAATGGCCAGTAAAAGTTAAAGTGAAAGTCAACTCGTATACCTTAATATTCTGCATACTGTCTGCCACCTTCCTCAAAATGGAGATCACCTCTGCCAATTTAAGGATTCGGTAGGAGACCATTCTGATGAGAAATCCAACAAGCAGAGTATCCTCGGGACTGTTGCGGACCATTTCCTCGATAATACTCATAGCACTTTGAGCTCCTTTCTCCTTCTTGGAAGTATGCCCATTGAGAACGTCCATAATGTACCGAGTAAGCAAGAAAAACGCATTATGTTGGCTTTCCTTCAACCCTCGGCCAGCTTTTTTCCAGTTATTGAGAAGCGTACCCAAAGTAGAAGCAGGTTCCGTTTCCTCGAAGACTACTTCTGGGGAAATTTGAAGAAATGCGGGCCCAATTTCCTTGAAATAGTCCTCGATATCACTTTTCTTTGCCAACACTGGCTCAGACGAGAGAAGATGGTGGAGACTTTCGACAAATTTGTCTTTGGAATACGTCAGGTTGCGTCTGGGTGTAGGCACCTGCACTTTCAGTGGCGACTCTGCTGTCTCTTTGCTGAAAATGTACCTTTCAAGCGCATAGTCGTCCAGCTTTATCAGCGTATTGGCCTCTGTATCTCCATTCACAATTTTTGTATCGACAGAATGATTCATGAAGTCCCAAAGTGCTTTGAAATCATATAAATCCGGCTCCCTGGATGAGAGATCCTGGTAAACGCCAATAATGAGATTGTAGACCTCAAAACTGGTGGATGGGTCCACATTACTTCCTGGAAGAACGTTCACTAGGAGGTAATGGTGCTGGAAAAGCTTGCCAATGTAGTCTAGTGTGTCCAAATAGTAGATGAGAATCTTGTCCTCATTTTTAAGGACATACTTGATGAAACCCTTGAAAAAAAGTGGAAGGTTGTTCGTGACTGCATAAACCTGGTAGAGTCTGGCAATCGTCGATGGGGTCACGTGGATGAGTCTGGGTGATTCTGTGATAGTAATCTTGATTTGAGTAGTTAGCCATTGAATCAAGAGAAACCGGACGCCCGCACTGAAAAGACTCATGTCACAGAGATAGGAGGAGAAATCATCTGGAAACTTATCGCTCGTTAGACTCTCCAAAACATATGTTTTCGAGATCTCCATTCCTCTATTATAGTTCGAGGTTATGTTCTCTGCCTCGAGTGTCCACTTAGATAAGATCTGATAATGCTGCTTATTGTTTAACGCTGGTAAGTTCGCAAGAATCAGGAGGTGGAACGAGATCTGGGGGTCGTTCTGGATCTCTGTGTCTATTTCACTCTGCAGAGAAGAAATATAGAAGATTCCACAGGCAATGATCTTCCGGAGATATGAGGAAATGGAAATGATTTTCATCTGGTAGAGTTCGTTAACGAACACGTAGAGATCTGGCATGTTGACAGCCTCTCTCGGTTCGTTTGCCAATAAGAAGATACCTTCGAGGATTTCGCCTTCAAACTCTGCCTTGAGATTTGCATTTCCTCGTGTTGAAGTCAAGGGTTGGAGGACCTTTTTCTTGAGGTAGTTGCAAATGATCAAAACTTTCTCTGCCAGGGGTCCCAGGTCACGATAAGAGCTGGCACACCATTGAACTAGAACTCTGATGTTCGTTCTCCACTTCTCAGAATTGGGCGTTATATGGTCGGAACTAGTGGTGTTTGAGCCCGTATTTCTAGGGGTATTAGGGCCGCTGTTTGGGCCGGAATTTGGACGGGAAAAAGAAGAAACGGGTCTTAATGATGCCGCTAGTGTCCTTCTCAAATCCATCGTGTCAAGCTGGTCAATAAGTCTGGAAAACTCTTCGCTCAGAATACCGGATGAAATATAGTTCCAGCGTAGATGCTTCAGAGGAAACGACAAAGTAACCACTGGAGAAGAAATCAAATTTGGAGACTCGGCAGGAAGCTTCGATCCTGGCTTCTCCTCAAGCGATATGCCCATTTTTTCTGCACTCTCTTTCACAGTGTACCGCATGTTCAACATGAGGCTCTCGTTTCTGTAGTTTATGAGCCGAAAAACAGCTTTGAAATCCTGCCGTATATCTTCGTCGCTTTCTTTTACACTTTGGGCAAGAATCCGGTAGAGAAGTCTCCCGACTAAGGGCCAGAGGTCGGGGGCAATGAACGCATTGGAATTGTGTCTGAAGAGCCCTGCAACACAGCCCGAAAGAAGCAACAAGAGGCTATCTTTTAACTGGTAGGGCAAGCAGGACCATGGGTCATCCTTGCGTTCGTTCCCGGATCCACCACCATTTCCAGAACTTAGAGGTGCTCTTTCCACTAGAAAGTAGTATACCAATAGAGATTCGCTTAGCAGCTTGCAGAGGAAGTCGTGGGCGAGAACCTCGTTCCAGAAGATCTTCAAGAGCGTCAAAACTGTCAAAAGTTGTCCGAAGTTTAGTGGAATTTCCCTCAAGATTTTAACCATTGAAGGTGATTCATCCTCTGAATCTGACCTGGAGATTTCCACGAGCTCCGGGAGTTTTTCTGCCAGAATAGAGGAGTTTTCCTTTAGAAACCTCACGAAGCACGTGAGGAAATACGTTCTGTCCACCAACAACTCGATATAGAGGGTCTGCACTAGCCGCAAAAGATACCCTAGTTTCGCCGAATACGCCGCCTTTTTCTCCAGTGAACTCACATCCGGCATTTCCCGCGCAAACTTTAACACGTAGTCCGCGACCTGCAGCGTCCACTCCTGAAGCCAGCGGCCTTCCACGACCTCTGAGGCGGAAAGTAGGCCAGATATATTGTTGTTACTTTTTGAAGATGAGAGGTTGGCCTGACTGGCGCGGGAAACGAGCTTCCGCCGGAGAAGCAGCTGCTCCAGGCAGAGCACGCACTTGACGAACCATATCGCGCGTGAAAGAGGCACTTGGAGCGCACACATGTGGTCCACTAGGACCTTATTTCTGATGCCGTGGGGGATTTTCACGGCGACTTTTTCAAGCGGGACCTCGGGATTAGCTAGTTGTCGTAGCCACGCATCCCGTTTCAGCGTTGTGAGGGTCACTCTCGGCGGAAGCTTGAAGTTGTAGCTGCTCAGGGCGATTTTATTAATCGCTTCATTTCTCACCTTGTATGCCCGTGATAGGTTCAACAGAAGCTCGTGGAGAATCGGGATGCCGCTGCCATCCGGGGCGAGAAGTGTTTCTTGGATGAGATTCCGCGCTGAGAAGTACTCCTTGGGCACCAGCGGTGGCTCGAAGAAGCCGTTATTGAGACACTCTGTTCGGTTGAGTTTCTCGTTCTCTGCCTCGATTTCCGCCGCATTCTTTGCCCACGGCTGGTAGTCAGGGTATGTGGGGGGAAGGCCTTGATCGGCAAGAGGGAAGACGGCGTCTTTTGGATGGTCCATCGCGTACTTCTTCAGCAAAAGCTCGGCCTTGTATGTTTGGGGTGATCCGAACTGAGACCCATTGGAGAGGAGCGTGTTCTTCCGCTGGGACATCAGTCAAAGAATGAAAAAGATGCAGGAGAAATAAATGGAATAGTGGAGATAATCGAACGGAAATAATCGCAGAATATCCGTGTGTAGTGTGGGCTTGTGGGAGACTTAAATGGTGATAGGTCGTAAGAGCTCCGATTTGGGTGTGTCGCATTGATAACTTTGGGTGCGAAATTGTAGGTACCATAATAATGCACTTTAATATTTTTTGATAGATACATTAATTTTTTGTTTTTGAAAAAAAGACATTGATTTATTTTTAGCATGTACATTGTCTTTTTAATAAAAATGGATGTACTGATAAAGGGGTATCTCAGAAGCCTAAACTGATTCATAAAACCTCCAATCCAATACAGGTTACAGGTGACAATTACCCCTATATCAGATGGTTTTGACCTAACCTCAAACCATTTTTTAATTAGGTAACATTGATAAAAGAAGAGCTTCAAGTTCATTTCTTGAGCCCAAAATTTTAAAGCATTACCTCCTCGCATGGCAGGAGGTGGTCAAACGAACTCGTCTTCCGATAGTGGATGAGATGTCTAAAATAGAAAAACCAAACTTACTGCCTAGGCAGTTTACAAAAGCGTGAAAAGCGGTCCAACCATTGAGTAGTTGACCGATTTGATTTCAACACGAACCTGAAGTCAGGTCGGAATTATGTTAGGCTCCATTCACACTCTCACAGCGGCTCGTTAGATGTGACCTCGAAATGGGTTGGTGTTTCATGTTTAACTGTACAGTTTTTGGGCTTGAATGTAACTTTAAAACTCCTCTTTAATCAATGTTTCCATAAAAAAAGAACAGAAAAGTGGGATAAAAGCGGAAACGATAAAGAAAAAATATGAAATAGATACTTAATAGATGTCGAAAGGAGAAAGAAAACATGTAAAAAATATACAGAAAACATACAAAGAAGAAAAGAAAAGATCTGAAACAGATGTAAAAAAGATATAGTTTTTCTTCTGGAAGGAATGTAGAAGAGCTCAATTTTCACTTTTGTTAGATTCATTCATTAAAGGGGAGCTCAAAAGTTATTTTCTGACCTCAAGTTGGACTGAAGGTTTTATGTATAGATGTACAGTTTTGAACTATTCTTCTTCTTTCAATGGACAAGGTGTTTTTTGAGCTCCTCACTATTCAATGTATCTATTAAAAAAAAAGGTGCTCTTAAAACAATGTTGTTTTGTTTTTCAGTGGACATAGGGCTGCAAAACAGAGACTGAAATTCGGAAGAGCATATGTAATGCCAGATTGCAAATCGCATAAAATCACGTGGTTGTATGTAGACATTATACCGACTCCTTCTTTTTTTTTATTTTTGGTAGATTTATTGATTGGAGAAAAGCTCAAAAGTTACCTTTTAAGCCCAAAAAGTATACAGCTATACATAAAACCTCTAACCCATGTCGAGGTCCCATCTCACAAATCACCTAAAATGATTCCGACCTGACCTCACCTATGTTTTTTTTTCCATGTATTGATTTCATACTCTTTTCTTACGACTCTTTGAGCTCCTCTTTGGTCAACGTATCTATCAGAAAAAAGTATGTTTTTGAGGAATGCTGAATTAATGTGTTGTGTATTTATTATTTGAATACGAGGGACATAAACCGCGAAGTCAATCATCTTATATTCATTTTTAAAAAATCTCCTAAACAAACGTCATCAACATATTTCAAAATCCAATTCAGGCTTAATAAATTAGTTCATCTTTGTTCGAAAGATGTTCCTGAGAATCAGAGTATATTTTGTTGTAACAAAAAGCAAAAAAAAAAAACACACACTGTATCTCCCCTCATCGCTCCGTTTACCCCGCATTTCAGATAGTAGGAGCAAAATACTGAATCAGATATATGTACAATATCTACGCGCCCGTCCCCTGACACTCTCCCGCCTTCCAGTTGTGACCTCGCGTCTCTTCCAGACGAAATCCTCCATGACATATATCTCAATTTTAGCTCGACAACTCCTTACCCTCAACGTGCCCGTCCTTCAACGACTGCTTCAAATTCGAGGACACCGGGTTTTAGAAAAAGATCTCTATAATGGATGCTACAAAACAAGAGAATGGTGGGATATCCTTGACATCTAATCACATATGAATATTGAGTCAATTATTGGCTTCATTATTCCAGACTTATGAGCAATAATGCAAGCTTAATTGGCTCGTTGACACAGTCCGCCAAGTCTATTACTCCCGACGCCTAGAGCAGAAAGCTGGGATTCCTCTTTCTGTTCATGATGAAATAGAATTGAAAAGGGCGTAAATTCATAGTGAGACAGTGAATAGTTGACGTGGATTTCACACATACCCAATAGGAAGAGGAGAGACCAAGGGTTGGGAAAGCTGAAGTCTCAAGATACTCAGTGTATTATCCAGCCGTATTCATGGGTGTTTTGAGAGTAGTTGTTGACGGGATGTTTTTCTCCTGTAATATGATATATTTCTTTGCAAAAGATGGCTAGTGGCGGAGTCCTCGGCTGGCAAAGTCTATGAAATCTTCGGGGCCTCGACTCCGAAACCGAGGCATACTAATCACTCGTCAAATACAACAGATATACGTTCGAACGCTTATGTGACCTAGAGTTCGAGTTTGACGACCTCGCCTGGTGTGAAACGATCTGCAGGAGACGTAACGAGCTCATAAATTTGGAACCGGTCTTGTAGCTGTGGTCATGCTATTTACATCCTTGGATATCTCTTCATCGTCTCGCCACTAAGTATTTTCATACCACGCGAGTGAGTGAATCTACGGGAACCGCATATGAGCTTCTTGACGACAAAATTTACGATTACTTTAGGGCGATCAGAACCCCAAAATACTTTAATGATATGAGTAAGCCCTAAGTCACCTGTAGTTTTTTTTCACAAAAATGAGCAGTGAAGAGTACTAAACCTAGCTATGATATACAAGGAGAACTACCAATGGCTGGAAGCACGGCCGATTGAAGGAAATCATTCATTTCCGGGTATTTTGAGTCTGGGTAAAATTGACAAACTCGATGGGCTTCTTCACCCCTTAAATTCGCGGAATGTGATGCTGTATCATCAAAAAAGACGACACATCTTCTTCAGAGTTCCGCCGCAAGATTTCAGCAGGTTCGATCTGGGGGCTACCGCCGAGTATAAACTATGAAATATTGCAGGATGTGGATGACTATTTGTTTGTCTGCCTTAACTTTTTCAAATAATTTTGCGTCTTTTATAGGTTCCACTTTGACAGATACTTACCGGACCCCTCTGTGACGTTGATGTTTCTTGTTTGATACTAGGTAAAGAACGAGATTCCTCGGGGGACATAAATTCAGGGGCTGCTTCCGAAGACAAGTCATGTGTGTCTGAGAGAGAGTCGTTGCGGCTCTTTTGCACGAAATTGTGTAGATTTGTTACCCGTTGAAAGTGAAACACGACCAGAATCCACATACTAGCTTCATAGTGAAGGACTGATGCGATGCGACTTGATAAATAGGGTGTGGATGAGCTCTGGTGGCAACGCTTCGAATATGTAGGAATGGACCCTCATTGTTTCTAGAATCTCGGCCCCCGCAAAAGCATGTAACTAGCCCGAGCCAAGGCGAAACTTCTTAGAGACCTATACACTCTCTATGGCAAGCATGCCATCTCGCCAATCTCGCCACAACGTTCTCAATGCTTTCCTACCAGTCATTGTCGTCCTCCTCGTCGTCACTGTTATCTCTCGTAGCGCCCTTTCTCTTCATCAACGCGTCAGCCAACGACCCGGCCAAGGACACCTCCTCGGTCTTCTTGGCTTTCAACGCATCCGCAAGGCCGTTTCCTAAGCCGCCGTTGTTCGCTTGAGCAGAAGCAACAGACTGATTTTGCATTTTCAGACCATGTGCTGGGGGCGCAGAAGGAGGTGCAGGAGCAGCGGCTTTGCTGCCACCGAAAAGGTCAGCAGGAGGCTCGATCTCCTTCATGTAGTCAAGAGGCGCCCAGCCTTCTTGCGTCTCCTTCAAATCCTTCACAAGACCCCACTTTCCGTTCACACTCGCCACATACACCACATCATCTTTCACAAGCGGCACTGAGCCACTGACAGACCCGTCATAGTCGAAAAGGACCTTGTATGTCGGGTGTTTTGGTTTGATTACTGCCAAAGATGGTGGAGGCGGAGGTGGCGCTACTTTTCTCACAGGTGGCTTAGGAGCAGGCTTTGGGACCGTGGTATTTTGTACAGGTCTAGCAGGCGGTACCACCGTGTTCACAGCAGCATTCTGCTGCGTTTGAGGATGCTTTGGGTGCTGAGGAGCAACCGGAATTGGGCTAGCTGCTGCTTGAGGTTGCGTTCTCTGTGGAATCGAAGGAACAGAAACACTGTTATTTTGCAAAGGTGTTTGAGTAGCAGCAGAAGTCTGCATCGAAGGTTGTGGTGGAACGTATGCTTGATGTGCACCCGTATTTCTTGCAACTGGCGTAGGTGCATTATATGCAGCTCCGTTGCTTCTTCTCACGCCTCTGTTGTAGTATTTGCTGTAGTCGACTGCCTGGGAAACGCCCCTAGGTTTCTTCGGGTTCTGGCTGTTTGGACTCAATCCCTGTGACACCGTGACTGTTGCCGACTTGTAGACGTCCCCGTTTGCAGGAGCAGCGCCGTGCTGGAACTTGATCACGTGAAACTTGCCTGGCTTCTTCTGGTATTGCACGGTGGCATCGATCTTCACCGTAATACCCCTGTTGATCTTCTTAAGCTGGGTCACCAATTCTGTCTTGAAGTCCAAGTTGATGAAGATGTCGGGTGCGGTAAGTGTTGGAGAGAGCAACGAGATAGCCACCCAGTTGTCCTGGAACGTCGACAAGCCGAGGTAACTGATCCCGCCCACTGGGATGGAAAACTCCTTGTGCAATTGAAGTCTGTTCTCAACTAAAGCCTCCGCTATCACGAACAAGTTTGAGCGCGTGAGCACGAAAATACGGGAAAGACGCTTCGAAGACCGTCCAAACTTAGACAAGAGGATCTCGCCCTTTGCAGAAAACACAACAGGCTCAGAGATGCTAGTCTGGCTCACGACAAATCTTCCATACCCAGAGGAATCGTTACAGCCAAGATAGTCTCCCATATAAGCTCTAGACCCGATCATCGAGAACCTTCTTCTCTCCTTTCTGCTCTGCAATATGGCTGTTCCCTCGTCACGGATCTGCTCGAATTTGTTACCGTGTTTCTTCACTCTCCAAGCCGTTTGAATGACCTTGGCAGCATCCTCCTTCATCTTGACGTAGCGTCTCCATGCACGCTGGATACGCGCCGCCATGTTGTGCCAATATTTGTCTCTCATATCCTCCAAGGCGAAGAGTGTTTCTGGTGTCTTAATAAATACCTTTGTGGTTCCCATCTGATACTCTGAAGAAGGAATGTGACAACTCCGCAAGATTTCCTTCACTGCCGTAGTATCGTCACCCCTCCAGATGTAATCACCGGCGTAACCTGTCGCCGGAGATAAGAGGTAGAATCTCTGCACGAACTTGTCGAAAGTCGTTCGGTAAGCGAAGCCAGCTCTTCTGATCCGCACGTTCTCCTTCAATCCCAAGTACTTGATCTGGTGCAACACTTGCTGATTCTCATATTCTTTGGGTCTTTTGGTCTGGTTGGGCTTGATTGTACGAATGTACGAGGGCTGGCACTGGGACAACGTGTCGACCAAGATGTTAGCGCTCTTCTTAATTTTGTCAGACGCAGTTTCTGGTCTCTTTTTCGAGTCTGTGAGTGCAGACAAGAGGTGCGGAGGGAACAAGTTCAGGGTCACGAAGCTGTTGGTGGAAGTCGACAAGAGTTCAAGCAAGTCACGCAACATGCTATCCTTATTCTTGTCAGTCATACCCGCGACTTCGTAGGTGACATCTCCGGCATAGTGCTTAATAATGAACTTGCCCCTTCTGTCCTCGAAATGGCGGTTGTTAGCGCCCACCATGCTCAACCTCTGGGCGAACACCTGGTCAGCGGCGTCTGAGTCGGCATGTGCAGTCTTGATCGAGTCATTTAACGCCGCAAACAAGCCTGGTTGTGGCCGCGTGGCCTCTATAAGATCACACACAACCTTGTTGTTGAAGTAGTCGATGGGCGTCCACTGAATCTGCTCCTGCACATACTCCTCCTGCTCCGCCTTCAACGTCAACTGGATGAAGATCTGCTGCAATTTCTCGTTGACGTAGTTGATACAGATCTGCTCGAAAGAGTTCTGCTCAAATATCTCGAAACCGTAGATATCCAAAATACCGATTGACTTCTTGCTGTGGTCCTGAGTTGTGTCCTTCAACGAGACGTTCACTCTCTCGACAATCCACTCAAACAAGTTGTTGTAGATTCCCTTGGCCAATGCGTCACGCACGGCAGTCGCCTGCACGATGTTTAAGGGCACGTGATACGTGGATCCACGCTTCATTCCGTGGGAAGTCTCTATGATTCTTTCGATTATCGACTTCTTCAACACTTCAGCATTCACCTCCAACAAATACGCCACAAAGTTAGTGACGCCCTCGTCACGAATGGCCGCGTTTCCGGCTTCGTCCTCCACAAACGAGATGTTTCCAATCCAGAGAACCGCCGAAAGCATGCGGAAAATGCTATCCTGTTCAGTTTGCGCCAAACCAATGACATTCATGGCGTTCAACGTCTCCTGGAAATCTTTTCCGTCATCGATTCCGTCTGCATTGATGCACTTGGCAGCGGACGTGTAGATGTACGATTCCGGGCCCTGTACACCAAATGATTGCTGATATTGTGGGGGACAATGTTTAGTGAACTGGTAGAAAATATGGAAGTTTCTTTCATTCGAAATCTGCTGCACAACACGCTGCTTTTCCAACAAGTAGTTGGTGATGTGTGCGGCACTGGGCTGGTTGTGGGTGTTGAAGAAGATCTCAAGATACTTCCCGTGTCTCGAGGAGTTGTTGTTTCGAAGTGTTTTCGCGCATCCGAACGACTCGAGGAGCGGGTTTGTGGCAAGCACCATATCCTTGATCTTGGCGATCCCACCGGGGGCATTTCCCATTTCATTCGCCGCAGAACCCACGGATTTGTCGTCCACAGACACGTTTGCTATATACTGCATTATCTGCTTGGCCGCCTCGGTTTTCCCCGCGCCGGATTCACCCGAGATGATCACGCATTGATTTTCTCCATATGATTTGAGGTGGTAGTACATTGTCTCAGCAATGGCGTACACGTGGGGCGGGACCTCCAACCTGTTCTTTCCTCTATATAAGGCTAGTGTTTGTGGCGTGTAGATACCCAAATCCTGGAAGGGGTTGACAGAAATAAGCACGTGGCCGATATACGTATAGATGGTGCCGTTCATGAACCGTTTGTGCAAGTTGTCGTTGATCAGGTCATCGGAGATTTTCGACAAAAGCGTCAAATCAGACACACCCACCTCTTTTTTCTTGGTGAGGTCGAACTCGGCCTTTTTGATGCCGGATTTCACGGGCACAGGCTGCTGCTTAGTCTTGGAGCGGCCCCCGCGCTTTACAATGGCCATTTTGGGAAGTGCTTTTGTTTTCTTGCAGGAAAAAGATGGGGTTTAAAGTGTTGTAGAGTTTAACAGATCATGTACCTTAAGATCGATCTGTCTGCAGGCGCAGTACGATCGTGCGCGGACCATAAACCTGGCGGCAAAGGGAATGGAGTGTGGAATTAGGGGGATATCAATATATGACGAAACGAGCATTTGAGAAGTTTTGGAAGGCAAAATACTCTTACTTATCCTTATCATCGATTTTATGATCTTTTTTTTTTTTTTTCAAATTTCTTGTGGAATTTCTGGGACCCACATACTTATTTTCAACCCTCATTTTAGCTGGAGTCTATAGAAGCATCTTACACCACATAACAACGCCTGAGTGTGGCTGTGCTGTTTTTTTTTTCGAAGGTAAGAAAAATTTCTTTTTGTACTTTCCGTGGGTATATAATGATTAAAGGTTAACTCCTAGTGACCTTCCTAGCACATAAACTTGTAAAGTCATACATGGAACCTTTAATTTAAGTCGCGATCATATCTCACGTATCACCCTAACATGAATCCAACTTGACCTCAAATTCGCGTTGAAAGTCAATATGTCGACTACCCAATGGATGGGACGCTTTTCCCTCTTCCATTGTTCGCTTATGCTGTAATACTGGATACAATAAAAACTTTTTATACAGAACACTGCTACGAGAAACAAGCACTTGGAAGTATTTCGCGAGCGGATTGGCGAGTTTCTGACGTGCATTAAAACTGCTTCCAGATAGCCTGTCATAGCAAACGGGTGAATAATGAAAATGTTGTCCACGAATTGCTGACTCACTTCAAGTAAAGCTTCACAGATTCATGAGACTTATCAGGCCGGGGACACCTGACAAAAAATTAGATTTCAACAGTAGACCTATAAAAAAGAGAATGCCCTTTACATTTAATCTTCTTTTGCGAGTCTAGAGTGATATCAGTATTAGAATGATTTGAGGGAGTGAGGGAAACTTCTCAGAAGGGCCCCAAGATACGACACTTCGAATTCAAAAAAGAGGAGAACGAAGATATAAAAAAAGAATAGCACACGAGCATTCTGGCGACTGGCACCGGTCCAAAGTTGGCTCTATTCCTCGCGACTGGCACCGGTCCACAGTTGGCTCTATTCCTGGCAACTTATATATTCCGCTGCACAACCTTTTTTGGTAGATCAAAACATAATTGGCGGATGAAAACACAACTTTGATAATATAAATTGTTGAGAAGAATACAAATTATGAAAAGCCTTGCTGAAAATAAAATAGTCCGTGGCACCACTCTCATAGCCAATGTAAGTTACATAATTAACCCAGGAGGGAGTATCACCATTGGCTACCAATATGGTTGATGATAAGATGAGATCTATCTACAAATGCGCACCCATCACTGAAACCAATCAGGGGCAAGGTTGATTGTTTTTATAAACATATGGGTAGAACTCAACAACGCAGCATAAAACATTTGAATTTACTGTGAGATCCAAAAACTATTTGTCTCAACGGATCGAGCTATGGGAGGAGAGGTCTGTTTTGGTTATATGGTTCAAGAATCAAAATTCAGGTATAAACGTACTTATCGTAATAAACTTGAATATTTGCAAAGTTTCTTTCTTCAAACCGTTTGGTTTATCCATAAGTGACTCTTCAATGGTGTGGACACTTGCTGTAGTATCAAGAGTCCTTTTCACCGTACGTTCCACACAAGCGTTGAAAATAAGAGCGATATATTCACCGGGTCTATGTGTTCGATGGATTGATTCTTCAGAGAAAAGATGGAGAGTCACCTTCCAAGTCCAAAATTTGTAATGGTCTACAGACATCCTTTTGACCCACTTAAGGAGATATACCATGAGCGGAACAAGACGACATAAACATAACTGTTGGCCTCGATACAAAGGCAGAATGAATTTATGAAAGCAGATCAACGGCATCAAGCAAGTAGATTGGATATAATCCCAGCATTTCCAATTTCGATAAATTTAATTGCAATTACAGATTTGAAACTCTTCAGGGTTCTTTTGGTACATAACTTTTTGCTTTGACTCTTTCCTTTCCCAAATATGCAGTCAGCTCAAGTTTATTGCTTTAAACATCAAGGATTTCAGCCAAACTACAGCTTGAAATCCTTCATAATCTTCTGTTAAACCTGTCTTCTATTTCACCTTTTCAACTCAGCCTTCTATGTTCTATCATGATTTTGTGATTTTATTGACGATTGTTACAAGTAAGAAAGAAAACTTCGGAAGTCCTTGCAATTTTGGTCGAGCCCGAGAACTTGTACTTCAGCATCATCCTTTTGAAAATTCCTCAATTTTTCGCTGGACCAGGCACATTTAAATCATGTCTTTAAACTATCCTTTTGAGAGTAATTTTGTTGAAAGCGAGAGATAAAGTTATATTATTCCGAATCTGAGTGTCCGAATAACATACTACGTGTTCCTTCAAGTCACACAACAATAAACGAGGTGTTTTTATCGATGTGTACTGCAAGAATCAAAATTTTTCTCAATCTTGTGGAGTTTAATATCGAATTGATTTTAGAAATTTGCTTAGTAATCTTTTTCGAAATACAAGTAAACGGTCAACATGGACGACCCCAGTGTATGTTCCATATATTTTCCGACTCGATTAAGGGCTATTAGCCTTTCTTGTAGGCTATATTACATGGCCGATAGAAAAGCGCACTATACGTTGAATCCTCGCATAGTGACTGGATCAATATTAAATTGACAAGAATGCTGTATTGTTTTCTTTTGCAAGAATTGATTGAAGAATTATTGATACCTGGTGATTTTCCCATACTGAATATATACTGCATCATTTGATATGAATCTATGCCCAGACGCATGTTACACCCCGTTGCAATAATCGCAAAACTAGTCCGGAGTCTAAGCACATTTTATTCTATTGAAGGTGAATGTAACGCTATGATTTTAATGAAATTAGAAGCTGCTGAAGTGAACTTGGCGTATACAGCTTTTCGGATACCTTGCGAATCATAATTGTATATGTTCTTTGGAACATTGTACGGTCGATTTTCTCGAAGTTCGTTATAATTTATGTGTACATGTTGCGTTTCTGTCCTCTAGGTATAATTTAAGTAGCTAGGCACACTCGGGACCAGATGCAGTTTTCCGAACGAAAAAACATGAGAAAAAACTTTCAGAGTTATTCGTGTCAAGGAGCAAACATTTCTACCTGGATTTAATTCTGAGTTCGGTTTACCTCACCAAAGATAGTATAATTTATGCTTTAGCCTGTGGACTTTTAGTTGCCTAAAATGCAACGATTCTGGCGGTCTTGAAATATGTGTGCGAGCCATTTTGAGGGAAATTGCAATTTGGATAACTATAGGTGGTAAAAGATTTAAAGTTTGAAGAAAGAAGAGAGAGGTTAAAGCTACCTTTAAAAGTTCAAAAAGAACATCGCTTTTAGATAAATAAACGAATGGGAAAAAATGTAATGTAGACCAAGTGAAATACATTATGAGAAGATGAATGCGGAGAATAATAGTGGATACGACAAATGTTTGAGAATGGCGATCTTTCTTCCGCATTCAGTTTTTAAAATGCGCTTAGGTTATCATTATGAAAATGACAGCTCGCAAATGTGCGTCCAGTGGCTGGTTAATCTCACTAAACTGGAATATATTTCATTACCTTTCAAGGAATATATCTCATTACCATTGCAAAAATTTTAATTGGACCAATTGGGGATGCGGTTACATTTTTGTCAGCAAATATAAAGTATTTGATTACTGATTCTAATATTTTAGACCTGAATCGATATCTAAGAATTTGCTTCTATATATGGTTTTATGTTTCGGGCGGAATACAAAAAGAGAATTTTCAAGGGTTTCCGCTTCACCTTTCAGATGCCTGGCGATGAACAAAATATTGAAATCCTGTATATTCTTGGCAATACCAAATGCTTTTTTTATTTATTTTTGTGCTTTACTTCAATGAGGACTGCCATAATTCCACATCTGGGGAATTGCCATAAATCTAGGAGAACGACAGGGGAGGATTTTCACATCTGCGTTTGTATGATTGAATATTACGTGCCTATCCACTTATTCATCTTCGGAATATCTAATATCCTATTCAACATAAATTAGAATCACAGACTCAATTTCTTTTTCGCATTCATTCTTATTACGTCTATGTTGTTCACCGGATGGTAAATGTCTTTCATCTAAAAAATGATCAGCCATAATTAGAAGAGAAATTGCATATTTATATTCAATCCAGGCATAACTTCTCGATGGTTAGACGCTCTTTCATGAAGTCTTCATGCCTCGGCATAAATTGTATTAGTGAACCCTTGTGATGTAAATTACGAAGTGTGTCCACCATGTGGTTAATTTGTTTTATGAGAATTTGATTTTATGCTGAGGTCAGAATATATTAAATCAGTGTTGTAATAATCACACTATCCTTCTCCCCTTCAAGCCCTCATCTCTCACTACCTTTTGATTTCTCATTTGCCTCTACATCTATCTTGTAACTTTTTCCTTCTGTTTTATTTTCTTTTCTCACTCTCCTATTATCTTACACGTGCCCTAACTCGACCAGATGCGGACCATCTTGTCCTTTCCACCGGAGGACACCTTCTTGCCGTCCATGCTCCAGTCCACGGCATACACCTCATCTGCGTGGCCTGGTAAGTCCACGCTCAATTTCCGGGTCCGCACATCCCAAACTTTAAGCGTGGTATCTTTGGAACAGCTCACTAAGAGTCTGCTGTCAGAAGACCATGCGGTTTGGTATACGGGGGCCACGTGACCCCTGAAGGTGCCGATAAATGTTCCTTTAAACCCGTCCCAAATTTTGATCGAGTTGTCAAACGACGCCGATACAATGTACCGCCCGTCCGGGGAGAACGACACGTGGTTGACGAGTTTCTGGTGGCCGGTCATCCTGCAAACAGGCTTCAGCTGCTTCAACGGCTCCCAGAAGTACATCGTGAAGTCGTCACTCGCCGAAACAAGCCGTTCCGAAAGCCTTCCGCCCAAATTGGCCACCTTTTCGTACTGCTCACGTGCCTTTCTGCGCAATTCCTTCGGGTCTTCCTTGGCGCTTTTTTTGGAGGATGAGTGGTCAAAACCTCCCTTTCTTAACACATGATCGGTGGAAATCGACAAGTGGTTCACCCAGTGGGCGTGGCTCTTGAGGGTCTGGATACACCTTCCTCCGGCAGAGATGTCCCATGCTTTGATGGTCTTGTCATGGGACGCACTGTATAGAATGTCGGACCCCGACCACTTCACACAGGAAACGGCGTTCGTGTGTCCCGCCATCGTGTATACACACTGTCTTCTGGACGTGTCCCAGATCTTGACGGTGCCATCCTTGGAACCGGACCCCAACCGCGGACTTTCCGTGTCTTTCACGAGGTGTAAGGGTTCCCATGTCAAACTGGAAATCCACTTGGAATGGCCCACCAAGGGGTTACCCAACAGTTCTCCGGTGGCCGCATCCCACAACCTGATGGTGTTATCCATAGATCCGGTCGCCAAAATCGTGCCGCATGGCGAGTACGATACGCACAACACCCAGTTCGTGTGTCCCGAAAGCGTTTTGAACGGGGTCTGCGTGTTGCAGTCCCAGATCCGCGCAGTGGAGTCGCCGGCTCCAGTACACATTCTGCCCGAGTCATTCGGCGCAAACTGCGAGCACAAAATCGTGGAGGAGTGGCCGGCAATCGCGGTATTCGAGCGTGTGACCGCCTTGACCTTGAACACGGCACGTGGAGTGTATACAATAGTCAAGAAGTCTTCTGTGGTCTTGATTCCGGGCTTCAAAACTGAAGTGTAGAGGTTATCCTGGATGTCCACAAGCAGGGCGTCTGATTTCTCGTCCTTCTGATCCAAAACAGAGAACAGGTAGGGCACAGGCTCGTCCTTTTCGCCCGTGAGCTGGTTCAAAAGTTCTTCTAGCTGTTTTTCCGTGATTCCGCCGGGAACTCTGATGCTTCCGCCAACGGACTCACCGGAATCTGCGGCTTGGAATTTTATTAGCACATTCGGGAGGTCGGCGGGGACAAGATCGACCTCGCGCACCTGCTGGGCCTCTTTCTTTTGTTTTTTCGAAGGTGGGGGGATGACGGTGGCCATAGTCTAGAAATTTATAAGAAAGTGCCAAGAATTCGGTGTGATTTGGAGAATTCGGAATGGAATAATGAAGGCCTATTGTACGATGGAGGTCGGTGAAATTATCATGGATGCTCATCGCAGGCGGTGTGTGCAGAACGCAATGTGGGAAAGTTTTGAGAAAAGACATGGGATTGGAGATGAGACACCCAGAATGAATGGGCATGCTTGAAATCGATTTAAATGAGTTGAAAATCAAGCGGCAACTGTTTTCTGAAATTTGTTTTGTCGATTTCTTGAGGGTAGAGACCTGGTGTTGAAAAAGAATGCAGGCTATGTATGCTCACGTGATGAGATCCTGGAGAAAGACTTACCACCACAGAAGAGATTGTGTTCCTATGAAGGAAGAAAGAAAGAAAAAAAATAAAAGCAACAGAAATTCCTTCGTTCAATCCTAGGTTTGTTTCTCCTCGCCTCCTGCTTTTTTGAAACTTTTGGCCCAACCTAAGAATGCCGGGCGAGCCACTCGACATCACTGTTCTCCATATCCTCGAGTAGCGTACCTGTCAGCTCCACATCTGATCCTTCAATATACAGATGTTCGTACTCTTCTGTGATCACGAGCTCCGGAATTGCGTTTCCGGAGGTTTCCGGGACTTCTGACATTTCTGAGACTCTTGATTTACCAAGTGGTTTCGGATATTCTGAATTCTTCGACACTCTGTGCTGATCTCCCTCATTTCTACTCTTGCTCTCGATCTCACTTCTATCTGCCACATTTTCATCCAGACTCTCAATTTGTGCTTCATTATCGGTCTCATCATCATTCCCACTTTCAGCGTCTGAATCTTCTCCGATTTCACCATTTTCTTCCTCGGCATCCTCGAAATCCTCGCTGGCGGTTTCACTGGACTCATCTTGTTCTTCCCTATTCCCATTTTTCATCTCTTCCACATCCTCTAAATTCTTCCGACTGAGAAGCAAATCGAGGTTTTCATTTGCAAAAATATCTCCTAGATTCGTCGGTGACGACGGGATTGTGATCATTCTCGCATTCCGTATCTGCGTACTCGGTTTCGAACTTCGTGGCACATTTGTAGAAGACAGATTATTCGGTAGATGTCTTCCTGAAAGTTGCGTGGAAGTGATAGAATTTTGGATAAGAGACGCAAGTGCGGTTTCCTCGGGTTCAGATCTCAGAAGATCCACCAACCACTTATCATTTGTGTTTTCAAATTCAGGAAAATCTGGTGAAAGGGAAAGATCTGAGAGATCGGGATTTTTTGATGAGTTATCGGGAATGAACGGACTTTTGTAGAAATACACGGGCTCGTTAATATTATTCATACCATTGAAGTTGAAAACTCTTGCCACCGATACAAATCGCTTCTGCCGCTTCACATTTCGGCCTTCTGTCTTATAATAGGGGCTCTTATGGAACCAATCATTATAGAAAACCACTCTCGCGGTGATTTTGGTTTCCGCTAGACTCGGCTTATCGGAAGCAGAGATCCCTATAGAAACAGGCAGAAGCGTCAAAATGGAAGAATCTCGGCTTAAAAAGCTGTTTGTGTGTTGTGAATATGAAAGCTGCGAGCTGCGAAATGAAGTATCGGACAAATCTTGATGAGCATTATCCTTCTTTGCGATTTGCTTGAATTTGGGTTCGAGGTGGCCACATAGAAGAATAGCTGCCGATTGTTTGAAAGCAAAATCCGACATTTTCAGTACTAATCCATTTATGTGGTTCTGAACCTTGGTAAACGGGTTGTCACGTGACCCGTTTGGAGGTGGCGGTAACTCTACGGATTGGAGTCCGTTTTCGGTGATTTTTACCTTATTTTCTAAGTAGCATCTGTTTTTATCGATCTGGTGTTTTAGAAGCATTTCCTCGTATGTGGCGGAAAGTTGGAGCCCGTAGTATTCCATTGTCTCGTGGAAACTCGTCACGACTATAAGTACAGAACCAGGGGCGCTATTTCGAAGCGGAGAAAACGAGAAGAAAGCGTATAGTTGCGCGAATGTGGGAACCTCGTATGTGCTTAGCCGGGCCAGGTCTGCCCAGCTGGCGTCGAAAAGAGGGTGTTGCTCTAAAATCAGCCAGGGAAACGCGTTCGAAGTCTCCAAAACCACCACCTTCAGCTCAGGTGACAGCACGAGGTGGCTAACCACCATGGAGCAGAGTGCTGCCAGAAAAGACGCATTCGAAGGCACACTTTGAAGGTCTAAAAGCGCATCGTTCTGGAGACTAAGCATCAGATCTAGCGTGGCGACGCCGGTTTTGAGGTGCGCCCAGAGCGGTTTCTGCGTGCTGATAGCAAAGAGCGAGACCATGTAGGGGCATTGAAATATAATAAAAGAGTGTGAGGGATATTTGCAAATATGCGCAAGAATCTATGTTTTATCGACTAAATTGATCTAATCGATCTGGCAAATATGAAAGGACAGAACAATAGTGAGAGAGGTGCATATAAGAGGCGGGCGCAAAAAAATAGAGACGCGTATTAATAAATAAAAAAAAAAAAAAAAAGAGCAAGAATTAGACTCTCGCTTTTTATTTCCATGGCTGCAATCCTTATTCCATTTGATTTGATTTGATTTTCTTTTTGATAGATACTGATTTGATACCCTGATTTACTTATATTCGTATCTAACTTCTTCTAATTTCGACCTCTGAACTCTCATGTCTGTGTTATTGTGATGTATGGTGCCTCTTTTTTTTTGCATATTGTACTCAAACTTTTCATATTACTTAATGTTTCAAGCAGTTGTTTCCCCTGATAAAGTCCTCGGACGAGCCGTTTAATTGATTGATTGAGGTCTGAAACTTCGAGGTCTGATATTCCGCGGGAATAAAAAAAAAAAAGGGAATCGAAAAATGTTAAAAGAATCTACCAAAAAAAAATAAAAAAAGAAGGTGGAGATTGAGTGTGTTATCACATGGCACACGTGCTTCTCGTCTGCCTCGTGTCTAACTTCATGAGACTTTAACAACCCCAGGAGATCTATCATCGTTCTATATACGTATCTCGTATATGCATACTGTGCCGCCAACTCCGCTACGAGCGAATTCACCTCCTCCATCAAGAGCCCTACCTCCAAAAGCAGGTCGCTTAAATTGGCCCGCTGTGCAGCGAACCCAGAAACTCCAATTTTTGTGCCGTTGACAAAAGGTGCTGGTGGGTGTCATGCTTGGTGGTCCACTGGTTTTGCTACCAAAGGCCAAGAAGAAAACAGTATTAGCGAAAAAGTGAAAGATTGAATAGAAAAAGGGTTAGTTTGGGGCTCAAATGAATGATTCAAGACGTGCGATGCAGCAGTCCTTTATATATGTGGGTTTTAGTGGAACTTGATGTCCTTAATATGAGACCGGAACTCGTTGAAGTGGTGCCGATCTCAAGTGAGTTCTATGGAAACTGATGTATATTCATATCCTTAAGCCTCTTCATCTCACGATTAAGATTCCTGACTACAAAAATACTAAATACAGATGTCAGCGTAAGTTTTGGGGAACGATAGGAGGGATGAGCTAGTTTTATTAACTGAAGTTGCAATTAAGGATACTCTATGGCTTTCTCTGGGACTTTTTGTACCTTTTAGCTTCTATCTTTGGTCGCGATCAGTGTTGCTTTGCTAAATTCTAGACTTAACCGGTTATTCAGAGAAAGAATCTGTGGTCCGAAACAGGCAAATTAAGACCAGTTTGGTGGTGCAATCCATGAAATGGAACATTGCGTGTCCATCCCACTTATATTGTACAATTGAGAATTCAGACTATTTTGTTTCCTTTAGATTCCTCTGACTCTCTTGTATAAGCGCAAAATAGATTCTTTTCCCCGATCATTCCTGTGATTCCTAACTGGAGTGAGTGGACTGAGAGATTTCAAACAGCCCCATTGAATTAGCTATCGCAGTGAGAAATTCTTCTCCAATCTTCTGAAGTTCCTTTCTAAAAGTTCCCAAGATAGATCTGATCATTCTTTACATCAATAATTCGGAATGCTGTGCAATTCCTTTTACTGATGGTGACATAAGAGTTGTTAAAAAGCCATCTCTGTACAATTCCACTATTGAACTAGCATCTCGTCTGTTTCATATCCGGAAACTTCCCCCAATTTCTCCTTATCGTTGTAGAAACTTTTGCTTCAGAGCTGTTTTTCATATTCCCTATATTCCCTATTTTCTTACTCATTTCCCTCTCCATTTTCCAGCAATACCTTTTAACGCTCGGACTGCTCATACATCCACAACGACCCCAATGTCTCATCCGCCCGCCGTGCCTGGTCCCAAAACAACAATTTTTCAGAATCAGGTACATTTTCTAGCTTCACAAATTGACTTTTCCACGCACGCAACTCTTCACCCAATAATGGAATTATCCGGTTGAATTGCAGGGTACTTAAATGTGACACACCATCCGCATCGTAGAACTTGAGGAGGCGGAGATTGAGTTTGGCCATCTTAAAGATGAGCTTTGCCTCAGTTTTGTTTTTCTTATAGTGAGATATTAACAATGTCAGACCTTCCGTCATCTTTTTGAATACGCTCTGCGTATAGACAAGCCGCTTGGCAAGCGTCTCGGTGTTCTTCCCCGTTTTCTGTACCATATTTATCTTCTGGCCTACCTTTATAAGCTGCTCGCCTAAAGTTGCCTTGTTATATTCGAACCCAAGGATATCAAACCGATGCCCGTGCACAAAAGCCTTCAAATTGCAGGAAAGTAATTCCATTTTTTCGGAGAGATCTTGGGGTGTGGGCTTGGGGATGTGTGGTTCAGATTCTGAATTGATATCATTGTCATGGGGTGCTCTTTTTTCAATGAAATTGTGTTTGGAAATGTGCTGAAAAAATTCTTCTGGAACCAAACAGGTTGTATTGTGTGCATTTTTCAAATAAGTCTTACCTCCTATTTCCTTTTTTTCTTTGCAGCCGTTCACAGAAATCGCCACACAGAATATACTGAAAGATAGCGTGAGAAGTACAATCCGTGCCATCATGTTATCACACTTTCCAATAGGATGCCCCATTTTCAAGAAGGGGTCCATTGTGGTGTTTAATAGTGTATTTTTTGGTATCTTCCCCAGTTGAAACCAATTAGCACAATTGTCTTTATTCGTGTTTCACCTTTTGAAACTCAGTTGCATCCATCAGTTATACAATAAGAAATATGGAGATACAGTGCACTCGAAGAATTCTTAGCCATTCCATTCTTTTGTTCGACTGTCTACTTTCCGAAGTCCTCTTTAAAAATTATGAATCGTTATATTTTAGCAAAAAACAATAATTTTGAAGGTCAAACTACCTGGTCAAATAACCTTTTTCTTTTTCTTCATAGATACGTTGATGAAATAATGGAATTTTTTTCTCATCCCTTCTTTATCTTCACATAGGATCTTCAGTATACCCAGCACCTGTTTCAGGATCTCACAATCATGAATGGGGGTTCGGGATTGGCTTTGAATTCTCAAGCCTCGGAATTCTTCATTGTTTTTGAAGAGGGACATAATTTTAATTTAACAAAAAACATACAGACCAAAGGTTGGTTTTCACTTTCCAAGCCACTGATTCATTGGAGGATTTCTAGCTGAATAGTTTTTCTCAAGAAAATGTGTCCACCACAAAATAAATCAAAAGTTTCCTCGACGGTACCATAAGATTTGAACAACAAAATCCAAATACAACAAAAAAAAAACAAGCGAAAAACACAATCCACAAAGCAATCCATGAAAGTCTACATCAGGAAATCTCAGAGAGAACAAAGAAATAATACCCAAATCCCATCAAATTCTATCTTTGGATATCAGATTCAAATTCCACAAATAATCCTCTTAAAAATGCATAAACCACCCTAGGACCCAAAACTCCCATAGGCTTACCTCTTCTTCTTTTCTTCTCAATTTTTCTTCAAAATCTACGCGAGTTAAATTCTGTTCGTGGGCCCTAGAAGCATGCCTATTGTGTGAAGTTCCGCGTTTTGTTCATTTCTGTATTCATCTAGAAGATCCACCGTAACCTTTTCTTTTCGACCCCCGAGATTCTGCCTATCATTTAACATCTTCTCGATAAACGTGAATTTCACATTCCTGCGCTTGTCGATATCGAAGACGCCCCTTCTTCATTTCTTGCCGTATTTGGAATCTCTTCTTTAAATACTGGGCATGCCAGAGGGCTGGTTTACATGCTTTCCTTGAGCACTTGTGGCACGATTACGGTATCACGTGACATCGGTACGAGCGGGGCAGGTCTCTTGTTTCAAAGTGGTCAAAAGTGCTCAGATGTTTCTGAGAATTTGCATAGTTGGAAGGTCTTGCATCTTCACTATTCTCTGCGTCTTCTTCGCTCACAATCCCACTGGTGACAGCACTCACTCTTGTGGCAGCTACAAAATTACACTTTCTCGCTAGTGGAGACTGCCTTTGAAAAATGCAGTTTGCACCTTTTGAAGCTCCTTTGTTCTCTCCAAGAGAGCCAGCAATCTGGAGTCCACAACCAAAGCTGATCTTTGAGAGGGGCCGACCGTGACAGAGAGTTGTGATCGGCCTTTTGGTGTGATTTCGAGGATCTTTCTAAAGGGCATTCTTACGTACTTTGAGAATCAAAAAGAGATGCTACTTCGGGGTTGAATGGAGCAGTTGCAGCAATTGCGAGGCGATGGTCTGTATGCAGTACGATTATATCGGGCTCCCACAACGGTTGGAGCTCTTTCCAGTCGAGTTATTTTTAATATTGCAGACCGGTCCGAGATACGTCAATGTAGTTCTTCGAGAAGCAACATATCTGAGCGCAAGAAGGAGAAGTTTGCGATAGTAATCGATTGGTGCTTTAGATATGTGCCTGCACATTGATCAACAGTCGTCAAATTCCGTCAAATACTCGTGTTATTTTTCAAGACCTGCAGATTATCACTTCCCAGTAAATTACATGTATTAGTTACAAAAAAAAAAGTTACGGCTGTACAGTTTTTGAGCAAAGAAGGTAACTTTTGACCTCCTCTTTGATTAATGCATCTATCAGAAAAATTGAATAGTAACTCCTAAAGTTCAAGTTTTCCTAATTTAGACGGTTTGTCCGTCTTAACCTCCTGAGCTTGAAATGAACTTGTATATGCACTGTGTTCTTTCTGCACTCCTGTTGAAGTTGGTCGATGTCTACTTGTATCTAACAAAAAGAGAAAGATCTACTCTCCACTAGTCAATATTGAGTTTGCACCTGCTATGATCTTAATCCTTGGCTTTGTGAAAGCCCTGCTCATAGATGGGAGCAACTTGGATGCAATAGGCGTTAGAATTGCGCTGAATATTGCAGACCGGTCTACGTAGTGTACATGGTCGTGCATATAGAACTCAATCTTTCAAGACTCTTTAAGACACATTTTCCAGATCTTTTACAACTTTTCATACAGTTCTCTGCTCAAAAATATGCTATTTTTCGGTGTGTTGGTACCAGCAGTACACGGCTTCTTAATGTAAGCGGCCAAGCATACAGGCCGAACCTGCGACAGGATACGCTATATGCAGTATATTATTATTGGGCTCTTCAATTGATCAGAATTCCCTCGAAAAAACGCTTTGTGGGATTCTGAAAGACTCTGTATATAACTTGATTTGGAGTCCAGCGAGTAGACTGGTTTTTTCTAATCGATAATGGGCGATTTGGGGCGTGGCGTGAATGTTGCTGTGATTCGTATTCTGCATAAAACCGCACCCGTGCCTCCGGCGCACAGAAATCGGCACGCTCTACTGGAGCTTTCTTCTGCTATCTTTCTTCACGCGTATCTTTTGGATTGTCAATATATTTGAGGGGCTATTTTTTAATTCAAAGAGAGGTTTTGGCTGTAATCACGTGACGCGTCCGGATATAGATACTCGCTTTTTTGGTCTCATTTTGGTCTCTTTTACGCGCTTAGCAAGCTTCTACGCATTTCGACTAACTAGCGGCTAAATACATTTAAAGGCCCCCATAGTTCTCAAAATCTCCCATAACACAACTCAAACCTGGTGTCTCTGAAAGAGCGAGCTTTACAGATCAAGATCATCCTATTTGTTCTTAAATTGGTCCACTTTTGACCGTTATACCCCACTTTTAATATAGACTCTACGGACCATACATTTCCCGACCACTTTCCCACATCTTTTATCTTTAAAACCGCTAGAAAAGACCACAACTACACATGCCCATGAAAGATCAGAATACACACCCCACCCGCCCGCCGTTGCACCAGCAGGTACACTCGTCGACTTCGACCCGGAGGCCCGCACTCAAAAGAACACAGTCTAGGCCTCAGAATGCGGGCCAAAACGAGCAAAATTACAGCAGCACGCACATGAGCCCCAGCTCCAGCGTGGGCAGCAACTCTGGTGGTGCTGGCGGCTCGGAAGCGCACAAAACGGGCGCAAAACACCGCTCCCTCAGCCAGGTTTTAGCCAGCAACCTCCTCAACACCAACCAGTACTTGGCGCAGGAGAAGGCATACCTCAAGAGGATACGAAACCAATGGGGTGATGATTACTACACCAAGGGCATCAGCGGGACCGGCAGCGTCGACCCTAAAGACTCAGACCCAACAAGAAGCAGCTTCAGTAGTACGAATGACGAGGACGAGGACGACGAGCTCTCGTCCTACGGCAACCTGGACCTCCTCGCGGACATGGACGACGAGAAGTATCAGTTTGACTCGCACCTCGCGCTCGACATAATGCGCAACAGTAACTCCAAGCTCAGCATCGACGATAACTTGCAGACGATCAGCAGAGACAACGTGCAAGACCCGGCGGTGATAGAGCGGCTCGAGTGGCAGGCAATGCTTCTTTCTGTGCTCACAGGTGATGTTGTGCGGTCAGAAAAAACTAAGATTATCGACAACGTCAACCCCACGGACGGCCTGGACCACTTCTTGCGCCTGCGGTATCGAGAAAACCTCTGGTTCGGTATTCGCGCCAAGCTCTATGATCGCTCCGTCGACGACCAAAAGAAAATCACGCTTTACCGCAGAAACCAGGTCGACCAGCTCATCGAGAAAGTGCTCAAGTACGAGATTTCGTATGAGACCGGCGCCTCTCTGCCACGAGAGCAGATCGTGGATATTCTAGATCGCTACGAATACGCGTGCGGCTTGTGGCGGACGCTTGAAGAAATGAAACACGACAAACCGGCGTGCGCTAGCGATGCTTTCCAGGACAGAATCGATGCACTCACGGCCTGGCTCTCCATCAGCGACGCCATTGAGAGGGAATCGAAATCTTTCCGAGCCTGGATCGGAAATGATGATTTGGACGTCACGCGCGGGTGTACAGACACGAAACCGGAGGCAGAAAGCGAGTCTTTGACCGAAAGCAAGAGTAAAGTGAAGAAAATTTTCGAAGAGGATAACAAATCTTTGGCGGAGCGTATTGTTAAGGAAAAGGACGTGAGCATGGTGTTCAAGAAACGTATTTTTGTGAAACTCGCGCCTTGGATGGTGAAATCGAAGAAGAATTATATCCGCCTAAGCACAATCTTCGAGACCTTGAAGTTGCCAGACTACGTGCGCAACCTCATCGATTTGTGTCTCGTACCTATGCGTTTGATCCGAGAAATCATCGAAATCAGAATCAAGTACGCAATCAAGTTACAAAACCCAACGTTGATGATGATCGACCAGATGATCGATGACTTCAAGTCGTACATTGCTATTGCTTTGGAGATCAAGGGTGGAATTATCGAGTACTGCAGATCGGATGTGGACCGAATCTGGTATATCAAGGACATGTTCGAGCGAGATATCGAGGTATTCGATAAGGTCGTGCTACAATGTGTGCGATACTACCTCAACTTAATGAATAAGAAGCTCAACGACAGCTCCAGATCGCCACATCTTTTCAGAACCAACAAAGAACCCGAAGAATTGGAAAGCGCGTGGGTTTTCTTGAGAAACTTAGGAATATACATTGACGGTGGTGGGAGTGTTGTGGCCGAGACCGTCACCTCTGTTGCTTCACGCCTTTGCCACAAACTTTTGGCATATCTCCATCACCAAGTCAATAATCCGCCCAGCCCAGTAAACGGGTCCGCAGACTTCAGTCGCTGGTACATGTCGACCACAG